>JAQZBX010001852.1:0-77825 GCA_029593785.1 Cabassous unicinctus | reverse complement strand
GGATTGGGATACTCCAGGATTTTTCACTGGAGGAAGAAAGAAAATCCGTCATTGTCAGCAGGAAGAAGCAGATTTTGCTTGAATGTATAATACCCTCAAGAGTCAGGAGTAAGAACAATACTTGGAGTGATTACAGGAGAGACAGGTTTACAGAATTAGAGGATTTTGCTTGGAAATAAGAGCAAGCAGGGAAGCAGATGTGGCTTAAGCAATTGGACTCCCACCTACCACATGGGAGGTCCCTGGTTTGGTTCCCAGTGCCTCCTAAAGATGATGAGCTGGTGCGACGGGCAGGCATGGCAAGTTGACTCAACAGGAGACACGAGGAAAACTTAATGAGAGACACAACAAAGGAGGGAGTGGAGCTGTTTCAAGCAGTTAAGCGCCTCCCTCCCACATCAGAGGTCCCGGGTTCGGTTCCCGGCTCCTCCTAAGGAAACAAGGAAGACTAACAGACACAGCAAGTGCAAACAATGAGTGGATGGGGAGAAATAAATAAATAAAATAAATCTTTAAAAAAAAAGAACAAGCGGGTGGTTGGGGTTTTTTTGTTTTTTTTTTTAGAGAAAAGTTATAGGTTTACAGAAAAATCATGCATAAAATATGTGAAATCAGAGTTTCCATTTACCACCCTATTACTAATACTTTGCATTGGTGCAGTACATTTGTTATAACTCATGAAAGAACATTTTAATAACTGTAGTTCCATCTTTTGCAATAGGGTCCACTGTGCTGTACAATCCTATTGTCTCTCTTTTTTTTTCTTTTTAACATGTTTACTGAAATCTTGTGGTCATTGAGTCTAGCTGTTGAAGTCAACTCTTTGGCTGTGGAAGCAGGTGATCCCATTGTGGCCTTCTCTATCCAGCCCTGGTCATATCATTCATTCTCACACACTCATTTCTCAGGTAAACACCTAAGAGCAGTCTAAGTCTTCAGCCATCTGTGAAGCTGGGGTTCCCTTTGGTACTTTTTTCCTTTGTAAAGATTTCCTGTTTTGTGTAGATATAATAAACAAGTCTATGCTACTAAGTTTATGCCTTCTCCTCCCTGACAGAATAAAAGAATACACAAGTAAATAATTGTAGATAGAATATTTGTTCTTCAAAATTAGATGTCTCCAATATATTTTAATCTGCTTATTGGGAAACTATTAAACCAAGTTCTTTATTTATTTATATATTTTTTAGAGTAAATACAAAAACCTTATGTTTTATTAGATTTCTAATATATTTTTAATCTCATCCACCATGTCTTTCATTCCCATAAGGTCTGTTACTTTTTGCAGGGTTTCCAGTTTTTTTTTGTTTGTTTTTGTTTTTTACCTTTTTTAAACATTTTTTTATTTTTTCTAAAAGATACTTAGATATACATAAAATGTTACATAAAAAAAAAAATAAGGAATTCTCATATGCCCACTCCCCACACCTCCCTCTTTTCCCCACGTTAACAGTTTCTTTCATTAGTGTGGTACATTCATTGCAATTGATGAATACATTTTGGAGCATTGCCACTAAGCATGGACTATAGTTTACATTGTAGTTTACACTCTTATCAGTCAATTCTGTAGGTATGGCAGGATATATAATGCCCTGTATCTGTCGTTGCAATGTCATTCAGGACAATTCCAACTCCCAAAAGTGTCACCATATTACACCTCTTTTTCCCTCTCCCTGCCTTCAGCACTTCCAGTGACCACTGTCTCCACATCAATGATATAATTTCTTCATTGCTAGAATCACAATAAGTCTATAGTAGAATATATCAGCAAATCCACTCTAGTCCATATTTTATTCCCCAATCCTGAGGATTCTGGGACGGTGATGCCCACTCTAATTGAGAGGGGGCTTCAATCCCATTTGGCTGATGGATGAGATTCTCTTGCTTGCAGTTGTAGACTCTCTCAGTTCCTTGGTATGGTGGTTGTCCATCCTCACCTCCTTGTTAGTTGTCCTGGGTGAGTTTAATGAACTGGACAGTAGGTGTTACAACTCCGCTGAGGCTCAGGGCCCAGCTGGCACATAGACAGCCCAAAGATTCAAGTCTCTTGGGTGTATACCTACCAACTCCAGCACCAACTATAGGTTCAAATAGAAGGGACAGAAGAGGCATGTGTAGAGAAGTCACAACTGAGTCCAAATCTGTCATACTCGGGAGCACAAACTCCAAACTAGGGCCCACTGGCAAGGCACCAAACTCTGGAGCTCTCTGCCATGACTGTAGGACCTGGGTGTCTCTAGAGCCCTCAGGAGCCCCACTATTTGGGGTAGTATCTACTTTGGCAGTCTGTGAGATCCTGCTGAGACATGCATAAGCTTTACCTCTGGGATGACCTCCCGACTCACTTTGAAGTCTCTTAGCCATATAATAAACTCATTTGTCTTTACCTTTTCCCCCTTTCATTCAGAGTCTTTTTCCAGTTGTATTGCTAGTTGGTGCTTGGTAGTAATCCTCCGGTGCCAGGGAGACTCATCCCAAGAGTCATGTCCCATGCTGAGGGGAAGGTAATAGATTTATATGCTGAGTTTGGCTTAGAGAGAGGCTACATTTGAGCAACATGGAGGCTCTCGGGGGGAAACTCTTTGGCACCCTGCAACACTAGGCTAAGTTGCAATTTCAAGAGCAAAGGCTCATAAGCATAGTCGTCAATATCAAGGGCCTATCAGTGGACCATCCTTCTTCACTAGTCATTGCCCCTGTACTTGGGGGATTGTTGCTATTCCATTAGAGAATGTGGCAGAGCTCCGAAGGATGGGAATTCAGTACTCTTTTGGTTATTGTGTGAGTCTCTAACCACTGTGACAATGCCCCATGAACATTTGAACACATTTATATACCTTCTATGTATGCCCAGGTGAACTTCCTCCCATGTATCACCCACACCGACACCCCGCATCAACGATCCTCCCCTGCCACAGTTGTAACCCTTCTGTGGTCCAAAACTTCTATAAGAATGAAGCCAAGATTATCGCCAAATACAAGTAATAGGAAAATGAAATAATAATGATGGGTTTAAACATAAGAAATAAAATAATAATTTAGAAAAACTAAAATTAAAATAATTGGGATATTAAAAAAATAATGAAAAATATTTAAAAATTTTTTTTGACATTTTGTCTTTCATCACTGTATTATCTGTTGTCCTGTATGTACAGTGACATTTTCTTCTATTTCTTCCCCAGTGTCTTACTTTTTTTCATTTTGTCTTCAAAGAAGTTTTAGGTCACAGTAAAAGTCACATATAGAATACAGGGGACTCCTATATACCCAACATCCTCCCTCTTTTCCCCCTTCCCTTATTAATAGCCATTTTATATGTGGATGGCACATTTGTTACAATTGATGTACAAAAATTGAAACATAGGGAAGCAGGAGTGGCTCAGTCTATAGAGCTCCCGTTTACCATATGGGAGGCCCCGGGTTCGCTTCCCGGGGCCTCCTTGTGAGGGCAGGCCGGCCCGCTGCGCTGATGCAGCAAGACCTCACAACAGGAAGCGGGTGTGGCTCAACCGATAGAGCCCCCGTTTACCATATGGGAGGCCCCGGGTTCGCTTCCCGGGGCCTCCTTGTGAGGGCAGGCCGGCCCGCGCAGCCTAGCGCGCTGATGCAGCAAGACCTCACAACAAGAAGCAGGTGTGGCTTAACCGGTAGAGCCCCCGTTTACCATGTGTGAGGCCCCGGGTTCGCTTCCCGGGGCCTCCTTGTGAGGGCAGGCAGGCCCGCGCGGTGCGAGGGGCTGATGCAGCGGGACCTCACAGCGAGGGGAAGATAAGCAGACACAGAGAAGACACACAGCGAATGGACACAGCAAACACAAGCAGCAAGGTGGGGATAAATAAATAAATAAATCTTTAAAAAAATAAAAAAAAAATTGAAACATAGCTACTAACCATGGTCAGTGGTTTACATTATGGTTTACATTTTTGACCATATACTTTTATAAATTTTTGCTGAAATTTAACATGTTCTATATGCAAGATCATGCAGAACACTTCCATTGCACCCTAAATAGCCCCTCTTCCATCTGTTCTGTTCCTTCCTTCCCCTCCCCTCAGGGCCCACAGTGACCTCCAGGCTTCACGACTTGACAAGATTCATAGTTACTTGCAACAACACTGCAGGCTTGAAATTCTGGTCTGTCCTGCCCTATTAGAAACTGCCCATGCTCTCGAGAGACCCGCCCCTCTGTTTGAGAGAAAATACGGAACGCTTCATGAGTTTGCATGTCATCCTTGCACATGGGCCATGCTGATCTTCTTCGTTCCAATTTTAGTATATGTGCTGCCGAAGCAAGCACCCAAGTTCTTTAAATTCATTGCTTGGCATGTTAAATTCTCCATTCAAACACAAAAACCTCCATGATTCTGTCTTCTGGAATTTGCCATCTCATCATGCTGCCGCAAGAGTCCATCAGCATTTCTCCCCTGCACTGTAGAGAAGAAGGCAAAACATGAAGAAAGATCTGGGTGAAGATCTTTGCAAACCAATTATGAAAAGAAAAAAAGGGTCTTCTTGCTATAGTATTCCCAAAGACATCTGACTTCCTGAATCTCATTTGGTGGGATTTTTAGCGACCTATCCCCACTGTCTTAAGAAAATGATTTTTAATGGGTTGAGTGCATGCAGACTTTAACTTACATATAATTTTTTTTTTTTTTTTCAAATATTGCAGGTTAGTTGGTAGAACTTGAAATGCTGTTTCATCAAAGTCAACATTTATTTAAGTGCCCAATATGTTTAAACACTATGTTAGGTTGATGTGAGAGAATCAGAGATGAATTGATATTCTTTTTTTTTTTACTTTTAAGGTTTATTTATTTATTTATCCCCCACCACCACTCCCTCCCCCCCTTGTTTTTGTGCTCGCTGTGTCCATTCTTCTGTGTCTGCTTGTATTCTCTTTAGGCAGCACTGGGAACCGATCCTGGGACCTTCCGGAGTGGGAGACAGGTGCCTAATCTCTTGCGCCACCTCAGCTCCCTGGTCTGCTGCATCTCTTATTGTCTCTTCTCTGTGTCTCTTTTTGTTGCGTCATCTTGCTGCGCCAGCTCTCTATGCGGGCCAGCACTCTGCTCAGGCCAGCACTCCTGTGTGGGCCACCCCTCCATGCAGGCCAGCTCGCTGTGCGGGCCAGCTTGCCTTCCCCAGGAGGCCCCAGGAATCGAACCCTGGACCTCTCCTATGTGGTAGACGGGAGTCCAATTGCTTGAGCCACATCTGCTTCCTGAATATGGTATTCTTAAGGAACTAGAGCAAGAGGGTAGATATATGTTTCTAAGGAACTAGTCTTTTTTCTATTTTGAATATTATTGTTTATCCCTATGAATACTGTTTTAATCATACGATTAACTTGTTATAAATATAAATCTCAACTCATGGATTCCCTGGAAAAATCCCTGCCCATGTTGACAAAGATTTCCATACTCAGATTCCCATTCTATGCTCATTCCTTCTCCTAAAAGCCTTTCAAAGCAGATGATCATATCACTCACTCAGTGATACCAGTCAAACCATCTCTGACCTTGCCTTACTTTTTTTTCTTTTTTTTTTTTTTAATTTATTTTTATATGATTGTTAAAAGTTACTCAGTTAACACAAGATAATAACTACAGTAAAAGTAAATCTGCTTTAGTCAGCGATTACTTTCCCCCTTATTATTGTTCTTACTCAGTCTCGAGGGATTTGGGACGATGTCCACTCTATTTCAGGCTGAGAAGGGACTGAGTTATTATGGGGCAGAGGAATGGAATTGTTTTGCCTGCAGCTGAAGACACTCCTTGCTTTTGGGATGGGACTCATCCCTCTCCATTTGTTTTGTTAGTTGTCCAGGGCATATCCGAAGAGAATAGGAGCTGGCTACATTTCTGCTGGGTTTCAGGGCTCCACTGGCATAGGATGAATCCAAGGACTTTTAAGTCCCTGGAAAGTATACTTACCAAGTATATTGAAAATTAAAGGTTCAAGTAAAAGAAGTAGAAGGATCGACCCACAAATGAGTATAGCTATGTTATACTGGGTAAATAGCTTTTCATATATTCTGGATAAAGCCCTCCAAGGGGGTGTTGATGTCATGTGGCCATGTGGCTTGCCTATGGTGGCTGGGAATGAGTCATACCCCACACCGGGGAAAGGCAGTGAGTTTGCAGAGTTTGGCTTAGAGAGAGGCCTCATTTGAGTAACAAGGAGTTTTCAGTAGGCAACTCTTAGGCATTAATTATAATTAGGCTTATTTTCATTATTACAGGAATAAGGTTCATAAATGCAGTCATTAAGATCAAGGGCTTGGTGTATTAGCCTGTTTTCTTTTATTAGGCAAGGCTTATATATTCCAGAGCTTTTGGCCATCTTATTTGAGAAAGTAGCAGGACTTCCCCAGGAGGAAAGTTTAATATGTTGTTAGCTACTATGTGGGCGTCCATCTATCCAGAAAACCTGCCTATGGCAACAAGGGTGCATTTATATTCCATAGAAGTATGTAGCTATATAACATTCAGGCTGTTTAAAAGGCCCTGCCTGTCAATGTCGAGACACCTGAAAAGCAGTATAACTTACAGGGAAATGTGGTTGTTCTATGACATAAAAACATTTTCAAAGAATAAAATATGCAACATTCCCATACCCCCGCCCCCGCCGTTGACACTTAACATTACTGTGGTACCTTTGTTACAACTGATGCAAGAATGTTAAAATATTACTGTTAATTATAGTACATATTTTTCTTTAGGTGTGTTCCCCCCATATACCTCCCTATTATTAGCACCCTGTACTAATGATATACTTTTGTTTTAGATCCTGAAAGAACGTTTCTATATTTGCATTATCATACACAATCCTCATCCACCAAAAGGGATGTGTTATACAATCCCATGTTTTATCCTCTAGCTTTCCTTCTCGTTACATATATGACCCAAAACCTCCCCCTTGAACCATGCACACCCACATGCCTCAGTGCTGCCAAGTACACTCACTATGGTACTACCCTCACCTCTGTCCACTGCCAAACCACTGCAGTCAACCTAATTATAAATTCTGCACAGATGAAGCATCAGCTCCCCCTTCTCTACCCCCATTCTATCTCCTGGTGACCTGTCTTCTGGATTCTACCTTTAAGAGTTTGCTTATTTTAATTACTTCATATTAGTGAGATCATACAGTATTTGTCCTTTTGTGCCTGGCATATTTCACTTAACATAAGGGCCTCGAGGTTCATCCGTATTGTTGCATGCATCAGTGCTTCATTCCTTCTTACAGCTGAATAATCTTCCATTGTATGTAAGTGCCACGTTTTATTTATCCATTCATCTGTTGATTGACATTTGGGTTGCTTCCATCTTTTGGCCATTGTGAATAATGCCGCTTTGAACACTAGTGTGCCTATGTATGTTTGAGTTCCTGTTTCCATTTCTTCTGGGTATACACCAAGTATCGGGATAGCCAGATCAACTGGCAATTCTATATTTAGCTTTCTGAGGACCTGCCACCGTGGCTATACCAGACTACATTCCCACTAGCAGTGAATGGCTGATACTATTTCTCCACAGCCTTTCCAACACTTACAGTTTTCTGTTTGTTTTTTTTTTTAGTAGTGGCCAGTTTAGTGGGTGTGGAATAATATCTCATTGTGGTTTTGATGTGCATTTTCCTAATAATTAGTGATGTTGAGCATCTTTTCTTCTGCTTTCTAACCATTTGTATTTCCTCTTAAGAAAAATGTCTAAGTCCTTTGCCCATTTTTAAATTGTCTTTTCATTGTTGAGTTAGGAGCTTGACTTTTTTTTCCAACTTGATATGGGAAACGAGGGGGAGAAAGGACTTAGAGGTGACTCCAGTGTTCCTGGATGCTGGGATGGCAGTGCCACGAATGAAGAGCAGATTTGGTTTTGGCAAATGGTGGCTTTGAGGTGCCTCTTTCCAGGCAGTTATTGGAAGATCATGCATGGAAGGTAAGAGCCAGGGCCCAAGTCATAAATTTGGGGAATTATCTCCAAAGAAGTGCTAGTAGAAGCTGTGGGATCAGAAGAGTTAGGCCTGAGAAAATACAGAGTAAGAAGAGCAATCCAAATCAGGAAATGCCTGCTAGAAAACACCTTCTTTGGAGGATAGAGAGAAAAAAAGCAAATAGCGAAAGGGGAAAGTTTTATCAGTAAGAGAGTGAAAATGAGGAAAGAGAGGAAAGAGTTTCAAAGAGTAGGTAAGTGCCCAGCATTTTCAGACGCTGGGATTGCAGGGAGTGTGTTAGGCCCGGGGTCGGAGGGAGCTTCTGTGGGGGGGAGGGAATTCGGGCCTGTCATACATACGGATTCTTCATAAATCAAAGGGTTTATAAGTCAGTGACACTATCCTTTGCCCGGCCATCCTCACCTATTTTCTTAGTATTCTTCCTCCAACCTCATCGCTTCTGCCTCCCACTTACTCCCTCTGAAAGCAGTTGTGGGGGCGGGGGGTAGGAGAAGAGGGGAAGTTGAAACTCATAGGGAATTGATGTTAAAATGTAAATGTTCTTAAAAAGGGCTTCTGTCGTGAGTGGCACATGTAGGGCACCTCGCTTGCTCTTCGTGCAGAATGGACATCAAGAGATTTCAGAAACATAGTTTTCGTTGCTAGGGCAGCTGGTGATCGTTGGCCCTGGCGCCCCCTCCCCCCCAAAAAATGTAAATGTTCTTGGTTCAATTTGTAAATAAGTTGCATATTCTTTATTTTGAGTAAGCCATCCTGATGATAGTATCACTTTATCTAATTTGTAATTCACTGTGTCTCTAGTAGTCATAAATGTGTTTGCCATAAGAAAGAGAAATAATTGGGCAGTTCTGGATCTAATTCGGTAGGCTGCATGTATTTACCAGTTCTCATGTGGTCTTAACATCAGTCGGTATCTGCTTTAAAGGAACAAGTCCCACCGCCTTCCTCTGCCTAGGTCTCTGAATGTAACAGTGCAGTTTTTTGCGGATGTAAGCCAATCATGTTTACCTTGAGTTGCCAGGTATCATTTGCCTTACCGCTCATCTATATCTGTATTTCACCCTTACTTTTAAAGTTTAAGTGGCTAGCTATATAGTTTCTAATCTTTCTCTTTTCACTTTTTGTATTGAAGCTTAAAGATTCTGAACCTTTACTCTAGTGACTGGCAACTAGTGTTTGGTGGTTAAAATGACCTAAATTATGTCCATTTGCCTTCCCAGATTTTGGCTTCAGTAACCTCTTTACTCCTGGGCAGCTGCTGAAGACCTGGTGTGGCAGCCCTCCATATGCTGCACCAGAACTCTTTGAAGGAAAGGAATATGATGGGCCCAAGGTGGACATCTGGGTAAGTAATGCCTTCTTTTGCTCTCCATAGCATTGGTTATCCTAGATTGATGGTGACTACCCTCATGATGGACACATGTAATGCTGCATATGAATTGGGATATTGGTCACCTATTCTTTCAATTCCCAATTCTTTGTGCAGATTCCTTCTTTCAGCAGTCATCATATGGGCTGAGCCACAGGTTTCAAATCCCCCTTTGCAGCTGCAAAAGAACCCCAAGGCCAGCTTGGATTGGTGCCCTTGCCAAGAATTGAGATTCTTTCTAGTATTGCCACTTGCCTCCCTAGAGATTGAGTACTGAGAGAAATGCAGGATATGTTACACAAAATTAATGTCTGGAAGCCAAGAAAAGCGTTAAATATTCTGACGATGATTGGTCTTGACAATGCCCCACATTATTTCCTATAAAAAAAGAATAAAGTTTGTTCCATTATATTGTGCATGACTCACCATCATCATGGTAGGCACTCTATAATGGCCTCTCTTGTATCCTTTGATGCAGTTAATTGTATGCACTCTCTGTTTGGGTTGCAGAGCCTTGGAGTTGTCCTCTATGTGCTTGTGTGTGGTGCCCTGCCATTTGATGGGAGCACACTGCAGAATCTGCGGGCCAGGGTGCTGAGTGGAAAGTTCCGCATCCCATTTTTTATGTCCACAGGTAAGGGAATTACCAGCACACAGCCATGACTGAGTTCATGGATAGTTAGACATGCTAAGTAATCTCAGGAGTTTAGTGATTGAGTATAAATGCTTCATTTAACAACCCTTCTCAGTTCCAGCTTGCTGACTTGACCCCTCTAGGAGGCAGGCATTATAGGAAGTGGAGTACAGGCTTTGGCATCAGATAACCCTGCCTGGGTTTGAATCTGGGCTCTGCACATTAGCTACTAGTGATATGTGATGGATTTCCAAGTTTTTTTTGTTTTTTTTTTTCTGTGCTGAAACCCGAAATTCTAAGTTTCAGTTTCCTCAACTATAAATTGACTGAGAGTTTTGTGAGGGTTATTCTTAAAAGGATTAAATTACATAATGTATGTAAAGAGTGATTAGGCCTATCACATGGTAGCAATGCAATAAAAATTCCTGTTTCACCCCTGTCTTTTACTCCCCCACCCCTTTTCAGGATATTTCCATTTACTGGAGCTGCATTGAAATGTGGTTTTAAATGCCAAGGATAAAGCAGGTTTTGCATCTTAGTCTTGCTACATTATTTCCTACTTCTATGACATTTATCCCC
The DNA here is from genome assembly GCA_029593785.1 of Cabassous unicinctus. Taxonomy (NCBI): domain Eukaryota; kingdom Metazoa; phylum Chordata; class Mammalia; order Cingulata; family Chlamyphoridae; genus Cabassous; species Cabassous unicinctus. The sequence continues at coordinate 67,284 of JAQZBX010001852.1, read as the reverse complement.
AAGAGTCATATTTTTAAAAAATTAAAGACTTTTTTTTTAATGAGTGGGCAGTGGGTTAAGTAGCTCTTGGAAGAATGTAACACTAAAAGCAGATACCAGATGCCCGGAATCTGGTGGAGTTTTTAACATGTAAGAGAAAACATTTTAGAGACAATACAGAAAGTGGTATACTTAGTTTTGCTTAATCATCTATATTCATTTTAAGGAAGAATAAGCAGAGTATATGTCCACTTGATTGGCTACAATGGGAAATGCATTGTAGAACAAATAGGTGAAATTAGGACTAGATTTAAGCCTCCTTAGAATTAATCACTTAGTATTATATCAGATAACGGTAAGTGCTATGAGAGGAATAAAATAGAGAAGGGGTTTAGGGTTAGTGCGTGGGAGATTATTTTTTAAAGTATGGTCAGGAAACTTCTTCACTGAGAAAGAGACATTTCAAGAAGGATTTTTAAAGGTTGAGGAAGCAAGCACGCTAGGAGAGGGACAGCAAGTGCCGAGACCCTAGGAAGGGAGCAGGCTTAGAGTTTAAGGAACAATGAGGAGCCCTGGGTGCCAGAAGGGAGTGAGGGACAGGGAGTAGAGAGGTAAGAGGGAGCTTACTTGAGGGCTCAGTCAGTGAATGTAAAGACTTTAATTTTTACTCTGAATGAAAGGCAAATATTGGAGGGTTTTGACAGAGGAGTGATGTAAATTGACTTATTTTTTTCTGAATGTTATAAGATTTTCAAGCATAAAACAAAAAATGAAAGAATTTAACAGTAACTTTTTAAAAAAAGATTTACTTTTTAAATCTTTTATTTAAATCTTTTAACTCTTTTAAGATTTATTTATTTATGGCAGGTACTTTTCAAATTATTTTACAAACATTAACTCATTTAATTATTATAACAATCCCATGAAATACTTATCCCGATTTTCCAGCTGATAATACTGGGTCCAGGAGAGGTTAAGCAATCTGCACCCAGATAACACAGCTACTAAGCAGCTGAACTAGAATTTGAACCCAGGAAGTCTGGCTCTAACACTTAGCGTTGGATTTGATGTGAGGGAGAGAGTAGTTAAGGTAACGCCAGGGTTTGGCTTGAGCAGCTTGAAAGATGGAATTGCTGCTAACTGAGATGGGGAAGACTAGGGACGAATTATTACATTTTGGAGAGGTGTTTTGGACATGTTAACTTTGAGATGCCCGTTAGACATCTAAGTTGAAATAGTGTATAGGCAATTGAATAGAGAAAGCTGCAAGTAAGGGCTAGGAAATCATCAGTGTAAAGATGGTATTTAAAGCTAGGAGATGAGATCATTTTAAGGTCATGAGTATAGAGAAGAGGTCAAGGACTAAGCTCTGGAACACACTGATATTTTAGAGGTCAGGAAGATAAAGAGGGATCAGCAAAGGAGTGGCTAGTGAGCTAAATCAGAGAGACCACTGTTAGAGAACAAGTGGAGATGTGTCAAGGAAGAGGAAGTGATGAACTGTCTGGGGTGCTGCTGATAGGCCAAGTTAGGTGCCTGAGAACTGAATATTGAATTTAGAAATGTGGAAATCACTGATAACCTTGAAGTGCAGTTTTGGTGGAAAAGTGTAAGCAAAAGCCTGATTCATGTGGATACAACAGAAAAGAAGTAGAAGAAAATGGAGAAAGAAAGTAGAGGCAGCTCTTTCTAATTTTACTGTGAAGGGGAGCAGAGAAGTAGTGCAGTAGATTGCTCTGGCCAGGATGACCAGTGATTTTGCCATTAATCAACTGGCTAGTCCTTGGTCTTTATCTTCCTGACTGCCCAGCAGTGTTTGGTACTTGACCACTCCTTCCTTTTTACAGCCCCTTCCTGAGCCATCTTATTTCCTGCCATGGCACCAGTGATCTCTGTGATGATCAGTCCCAAATTAATTCTTTGGTCCAGACCTCTTCTCTGGGATCTAGGGCTATATATATAGCCAGTTGCTACCAATCGTCTTCACTTTCATGTCTTAAAGGTACATCAATGGAAGCATTTTCAAAACTGAACTTAACTCCCTGCTCCCCAGATTTGCTCTGTTCTGTGTCCCCTATATAAGTGAATGACATCACCATCCAACCAAGGCAGAAACCAGCCTCTATTCCTCCCCTTCTCTCACCATCTCCACAGCAGATCAATTACTAAATCTTGTAGGTTCAACCCTCCATTCCTATAGCCGTTTCTGTAAATCATGCTATCTTCCTCTTGCCTAGATTTCAGCAGCCAGCTATATGGCTATATTGCAGCTATACTGCAGTCTTGTCCCTTTCTAGTCCAGTCTCCATATTGTTGCATGAGTATGAATAATCTTTCTAAAACACAGATGTGAAAACAACGCGCACACACACACAATCATATCACTTTCCAGTTTAAACTTTTCAATGGCTTACCATTGCCGGTAGGGTAAACTTCACTCCTTAATGTGGCTAGAGCAGTGACTTTTTAATAGTTTTGACCATGACCATAGTAAAAATAATAAACTTTACACTGTGACCCAGAACACACATTTATGCAGACATCTGAACAAAAGTTTTTTGTGTTTTTTTTTAAAAAGAGCAAAACTTACCTTTACTATGTGTGGCACAGTCCAGTATATTATTCTATTCCATTTAAAAATGCTAATTATAACCTACTAAATTGATCTCATGATTGAAAAACACTGGCTCCTGCCTACCTCTTCAGCCTCAACTGGGCACCTTAATTTTCTTCTGCTTCCCTGAACAAATTGTTGTTCTCTGGAGCAATTCTCTCTGCCTAGAATACTTCCCCCCCCCCGCCCATCCACTCATGTATTCTAGACTCTAGAATAAGAAATTATCCTACCTATTCTTCAGGACTCTTTACTTTCTCTTACAGTTCTTACCAAACTTGAGTATGGTTATTTCTTTCATTGTATGCCTTCCATACCAGATTGTGAGCTTAGAGAAAACCACGACTATAAACACGTCTTTTTTCACTGTAGCCTATCACAGTATCTGGTATGTAACAGGACTTAATGGGTAGTAAATCTGATTGTGCCATAATCCTGTTTAAAACCCTCCAGTGGCTTTACAGTATACTTAGAATAAAATTCAAAACGTCCGTATTATTATGGCCTATAAGGCCCAAGTGTGATTAGCCCAAACCCCTCTTTGATCGCTTTTCCCCTCACATCCTGAGGGGAAGCACATTCTTGCTGTGTGTCACACTTGCCAAGCACACACAATCCTGTTCCCCCAGATCATTCTCTTCCCCTAATTCTGCTTTCTTTTGCTTCATAGCACTTACCACTACAAACATTATTTTGTTTCTCCACCTCCCACCCCTACCACCTCTTGACTGTAATAAGCTTTGCTTTTGTTCATTATTGTATTCCCAGGGCTTAGGATAGTGCCTGGGTCCTAACAGGCACTCAGTAAATATTTGTTGAATGAGTGAATGAATGCATAGGTTTGTTAAAATGCTGACTACAAAAACCCTTCCAGATAATACTATATATTCAAATAGTAACATCAATACAGTAATTTTACATTTCATTAGGGCTTTTGAGTTTACGAAATATATTCTTATACTTGGTCTAATTTGAGCTACATAAGGATACTCAGATAATTAATGACACATATGATTGTACCATTTTGCAGCTGAGGAAGCTTAAGTGTAGAGCAATTAGTTGACTTGCCCAAAGCCACACAGGTAACGAGTGACTAAGTCAGTACTTAAAATTGGTGCTTATTCTGCTGCACCACATTATTGCAAAGAAAGGGCAAGAGGAACAAACCACGCCTGCTGTTCCAACATCCACAATATTTCCTGAGAGCAGCTCAAATCCCCTCTACCCTGCACCTCCCCATCCCCCTTGCAACATGGCAGAAAGTTCTTACTAAGGTCTTACAGGGCTGGCTTCAGCAGTGGATCCTGGTAAAATCCTGACAGCTAGCCATACTGTCAACCACATTGTCTATTAGTCTTTAGAAATAAACTATATAACATTTTAACTGCTTAGAAAGAACTAATATTTGTAATATTGATGTAAGTTTACAGGAAAGGTTAAAGACTCAGTGAAAGCTGGCATGATTATCCTAAATGTGGGCCCAGACATGCAATTTCCCTAGTAGGAATGAAAGTTTTTGTCTGATTAAGTGCAGAAAATGAGAAACCACCCAGCATAGGAAATGAGTAGCTAATTGCTATGTTACCAATATGATCTCGCCTGCCCTCAGGGACATACGTGTCATAGGCCTGAATCCCAAGGCCCATCAGAGAATGCTGTCGAAAGGATCAGACATAGGAGAAAATGAATGCGTGAGACTGTTTACTCTTTTCTTGGTTTAGATATCCTTTGAGTACCATAGAGTTTTCAAGATCATATGAAGGAAACCTAGAGTCTGTCCCCTAGTCCTTCTGGGCACAGTTGTGCATCACTAGACCTAGAGATAATTCTTTATGTGGTGGCAATCACCAGCTACTTCCCAGCCTGCTAGGTCTGCCATCTCTGTACTACAGAAGGTAATGTGATTTAGGGAAATCCTTTAGAACAAGATCTTTTCTTTCCTCAAGATGTTGTCATAGACTTGAGCTGAGTTTATCCATTTTTTTCTGCCATAGGATCTGGAAGCTCCAGAGAGGTGGGATAGTTTTCTAAATTAACACTTGGGAGGCAGAGAAAGGCCTGTCATCTGTTTAGCTTCTTTGTCCCTCCAGCCAAGTTGAATTCCAGAGTATCTGCAGCTGTGGGAGGCCATGCACTACAAATGGATACAGTTAGTTAAAGAATTCCAGGCTCCTCTTCATTGTCAGCAATGTGTGGAACGAAGCATTCTCACTCACAATTAGTGGGTATTTCTATGCCTAGTCTTGTTTGACATAAGCGTCCCTTCCTGGGCATACCTGAGAAATAGTAAAGAGATAACCTTTCAAGTTGGAATGACAGGGGTATTCATAAATTTAAAAGGGGATTTATTTGAGGCTGAAATTATTTTCTACCACCTAGCATTATAGTTATATATATGTCTTTCACCCTTCCCTTCTAGAATGTAAGCCCCTTGACCAATATCTTCCATAAAAACTAACAGTGCCTGGTATGGTATAAACATTCAGGAAATATTTTTTAATGAAAGGTGGAATCTTCACCACATTTACCTATAGAATCTTACCTCAGTCTTGTGTTATATGTTTCAAGTGACTAGTGATCTGAATTATGACTTAAGCAGCAAGCCATCATTGGTTTTATGCACTCCTGTTACACAGGTCATTATGAAGAAGATCAGGTCAGGTGACTTGTAGTTTAAAAGGCTGTTTTCCATCTAATATAAAGTTGGCTTTCTAGGTCTCAAGTAAAATAAGTTTGGTCCAGACCAGTGCTTTTGGGTTAAACTTGTCAGAATATCCCAGGAGCAGTTAGGAAAAACCCTGAGCCTAGATTACAGAAGGATCAAAGGTTGAAACTTGCTGTTTGTTGGAGCTGTTGCAGATGATAAGAACTGGCCCCACGTGCCAGCAAGGGCTTCTTCTCATTCCTCCCCCTCCCAGTGATGGAAGCCAAGAACTTAATTTTTTTGAGCACCAAACTCATTCGCTAACAATATCTATTTTTACAACCATCAGAAGCCTACTTCCTAAAGCCCAGTTTGCCTTATTCCTGTATTTTACCACCTGCTGGCAAATATAGTAAAATCAGTTATTTATTTGACTGAAGGAAAATTAATTTACAATGAAAAAAATTCAGTGATGGAGAGTGCATAGAGATCTCTTGTGGACAATATTTTTTGAATCCTTATTGATTAAACTTCATTGTAACTTAATTAATTGTAATACTGCATAAGCATTTTATTCCTGGGAATGCAAGACCCAGGCTTACATAATGTTTCTGACAGAGAATGTACTGTGCAGCTACTGCCAGAAGGCTTCCACTTAAAGGCAAATGACTCTGTCCTGATTGGCATACACATCAAGGATCACACAGCATCTTTTTTGGGCTAAAAGCACTTTGTTTAGAGAAGATGGAGCAGGGGCTAAAAGCTGTCCCATCAGTCTCCATATATGAATGGGCGTAGAGTCCTCAGAGCAGTTCTCTTATACCTTTGGAGGCATGCTCCACCACTAGGGAGAAAATCCGAGTAACTGCTTTCATGTGAGTGAATGCAGAAAGCACAAATGATGTCAGTTTCAAAAGAGGCTAGAACTACTTCAGCATGAAGCTGGCTTCCCCTGACCATCCCCAGGATTTTACTTAACATAATAGAATAGGCAAAGTATGACCACTGAGTTCAGAGCTTTTTCCCTTCGCTTATGGCAACCCTGTACCAAAAACTAGAGGAAGAGAGGAAGTTTTAAGTGGAAGGACTCCAGAGATTTGGATGCTTGTTAACATTTACTGAACTCTTTCTATGTATGGGCACTTGCTGAAGTAACTTATTTAATGCTCAAAATAATCCTCTGAGGTGAGCTATTATCATCATTTGATAGACAAGAAACACAGAAAGGTTAAGGTCCATACCCAAGATTACCCAGCTAGTGAGTGACAGAGCTGAGATTTGAACGCTCACAGTCTGGCTTCAGAGACCACCTAACCCTCTTTGATTGTATTTTCATTCTCAGTAAATACATATCTGGCTAATTATTCCAAGTGTCAGTAGAGTCCTGGAATAGATATCTTTGTCCATCTACATCTGAATTATTTTATGAAGAAAGAGTTAGTTTTCAGCATTCCCTGGATTAAACCTTGGACTATGACTGAACCAGAATTTTGTTCTAGTATAATGATTGATATTAGGATTCAGAAAAATATATGAACAATGATATGATTGTATAAGCAACAACTTTTTAAACTGAACTGCAAAATAGCCTCCAGTGTGACAGTGTGGCAAGCCAGGATCTTTTCAAGGTTGGGGCCAGAGGTAAATGTTGGCATCCCTAGCCTTTAGTCAGGGTCTCTTAATTTCTGAATCTTAATTCTGGCAGCATTAAGACACTTGGAAAAGCTGATTGAAAATCAAGAAGGTTCTATAAATAGGTATTTCCATGTAATAAATGGAAATATATGATCAAACACTGCCCCGCGCCTCAATTTATCTCCCGCTGATAAAATGTTAAAACAGAAGAGGAAAGCCTCTCAGCCTAGTTTATTGGTTTCTAACAGAAGCTTTTCCTATCAGCTCTATCTTTATTTGCTAAATTTTTCCAAGCCATCTCTCTATGGCCTGTGTTTTTAGCCACTGAAAGTGCCTTAAAGGATTTAGAGTTACAAGGAACTTTATTTCTATTACAGAATGTTCTGATTATAGTAATTTATAGAAACCAGTAGTGTTGGGATTTGTATTTAAATCAAGAGTTCTCCACTTTCTTGCCCATCTATTGCTATTGGAATATCCTTTCAGGAATTTTACTGAAGTAGTCCAGTTGTGTTTTTCTCTCCCCAAAAGAACTGAAAGCAAATGGTTTCAAAATATTTCCCCCCTCAGGGCCAGTGTGTTAGAGGAGCTAGTCTCAATGGTTATTTCTTAAGTTAAATCTTATTACAACCAATACTGTTTGTTGTAGATTAAGTTCCATTATAATTAATTCCAAGATTGTGTGTATTTTTGGTTGTATAAAACTATGGTATTGACTTACTTTAAATAAACAAGCCCTGAACTTGGGATTTAGAAAGGTTTGTGTGTTTCAATTGTGGCAGTAATGTATCAAAATTTAGTTTATATTTAGTTTATAGACTAAAAGTCTTCCAAGCCTTTGAGTGCCTTTGTTCTAGCAATATCCAATATAACAAAATTTCAGTTCACCAAAAACCCCTTTGTATTTTATATGATTGCATTTAACATTTATGCTATCTCTGAATGCATCTATAGGGTAGCACCTTGAGCATATGCTATTTTTATATACATTTGTCCACTTTGTTTAAATTTCAAAATAGTAACTATGTAAAATAGTAACTATGTCATCTTTGACCTTAGCTGACAGCTGCTGATGACAGTTTTCCTTGGGCATATTAAAAAATGTCATTTCCAGGGCTTAGTCCACAAGCAGAATGAGGTCCTAACTATGATCAGCTTCTTACCAAAAGAAGGTACCTTGGCAAAAAAAAAAATGCCTGTGGTTTCTTATCGCTTTTGCCTTTTCATTTTTCTGTAGGCATCATGACATTGCAAGATAGTCACACTTTATCCTAGCCATGATTATGACAGAATCAGGACATTAGGAAGGATTTTCTTTTCTTTTCATTAAGGAAGGAAAAGTCTTGTGTGTGGTTTTTCATTTTGGAAAAGGCAGCAACATTTGCAAACATATGTAAATCCAGAACATACAGAGTAAAGGGATAGATTGTAATCAAAGCTGTGTTGCTCTGACCTGAGATTCTCATTGCAGACCATTCACCAGTCTTGTTCTGTCTGCTGTAATAGTATTAATTCTTCTCCCTAGACTGGTATCTGCATGGGACAAAATGAATGGATGACTTAATCAGGCAGTATAGCACACAGTATCCTTGTTCTGAAAAAACAAAGTTTAAGACTTAACACTATTTGACTTTTAAAAAAAAATTTATAGACAGTTATTCATTTCCCATGGAAACAGAAGTTTTGGAGATTTAATGGCCTGTTTATTTTTGCTTCCTCTTTGGGATTTTTTTTTTTTCCTAAAATAGAGCCCTCTTTGAAATTTGAATTGCTCTGGTCAGTTAAACATTACTGAAAAATTTGTTAAAATTATTGAAAATAAAGAGCTCTTGGGCTGAAAGTTCTGGAATTACCTTTGAACACACCTAGTATTCATTGACTACAGGGTGCACGAGAAACTAGACCAAGTACCTGAAAGAAGCTTGAGTTTCCTGGGTAACTGCACCGTCCTTGCACTCTTCCCATGCCTCCTGGCACACAAATGTCTTATGTTCCCGTCAGCTCAAAGCAGTTTTATGTGGCCAGAAAGAATCTATGACTCGATTTCTTTCAGGCCACTCCTCTGCCCACAGAGCTGAAAATGATTGCTTTGCCGTGCCCAGTACTTTGGCATCGCATGAAGGGTTTAAGGGACAGTTGGCTTTACCGCCATCACAGGATCAGCCTCAAGAGCCTGATTGATTCAGTTCCCTAATTTCTGCCTAATCCTTCCTTTGGCCTATGATTCCTTGGTGGGAGAAACCTCTTGTTTCTAGCCTTCCATTGTGGTTTTCCTGGCCTTGCAACAACCAGAATATATAAACCACATTTGTTCTTCTATAGTGTATGGAATCCTTAACTGCAAAATTATTAGGGCAACCATCACCACTCCCCTTAGATGTTACGTTCCTGCCTTCTCAATTTGTTTTAATCCAATTTGCCACTGCTCCCGTCCCACCCCCAGTTGTTTTCCAGCTAGCTAGCTCAGAGCCTGCTGACCAGGAATTTGTTACCCAGCCTGTTTTTTACTAATTTGGCTTGTTAGAGTCTATAGTGATGGAACCTGTTGAGATTACATGGCATTTGCTCTGTCTGAAGGGGGAATGAAATTGCTTTGATATGTTTTTATAAAGCTAGGCTGCTACTACCTAAAACACCAATACAATTAATTTACTTTGGGCACTATATGATTTAAGAACTCTGGCTTTGAGATAAGACTGACCAGATTTGTATTCTGGCTCTGCCTCTTATTATCTGGATAAATTTCTTAACTTCTCTGATTTTCAAGTTCTTTATCCATAACAATAGTAATACCTAGTCATAGGAGTTGGTGTTGTGAACTAAATACATAAATTAAATTAACTTTAAAGGTTTAGTATTCTGCCTAGCATATAAGTGCTCAATAAATGTTAGTAATTATCATAAAATAATATTTTTTAATGAAGTGCTCTATTAATCTTTCCTTCCCTCCTTCCCTATTTTGTTTTTTTGTGTGTGTGCTTTCCTTTGTGCTTTTCTCTCACTGTCCCAGCATGCTAAAGGGATATAATGAATACTTTTAAATCCACAGGGTTTGTGGAATAGGCTTACCAGCCAAGAGTTGTTTGGGATTTGCTCTGTCCTAACTTTGCTGCTATGGCTATGCCCACGTGCAGAAGTGGTAATCTGATTTACAGATTATTCTGCATAACCTCAGAAAAGATTAGTGAGTATGGACTCCTTGAGTAAGACAAAGAACTGTAAAGCTACTAGGAAATCCTAGATTGAGGCTTTTGCCCCGCTAGCAATGCCACATCTTAATCTCATATAATAAAATGGTAGTTTTCTGGGTATTCCCATCTGGAAGTATGGAGAATGCCATGCTAGCTATTCTATTGTGGATTCTCAGAATAGAATATTAAAGTTGTTGGAAGGAATTGTAGCTAGCCCAGTGTTCCTTGCAACTGTCATTTATTGAGGGCCTACTGTGTGTTACAGAACTGGGGATACAAAGCTCAGTCTTCCTCCCTCCTAATTCTGGGAGCCCTTCTCATGATGTCTCAAATGCCAGCCTCTGACTGTACATTTCCAATGACAATTCCCTTTTCATAGTTACATAGTTTTGGGAGTTGGAGGAGACCAAGGAGTTCATCCTATCTAATTGTTTCTAGAACACTAATCTGTAAAATAGATAGAAATAGTGGTGCTCTGGGTTTGGCCCTGCCTGCTTGGCTAGCCCCTTTCACTTCCCTCGGGGGCCCCTCCTCAGATCCCTAGGACCCCGAGCCAGTAATTTGGATCAGTTCTGATAATTAGAAAGTTTTTCCTGCATTGAACTTGTAACTTCCTAATTATTCCGAAACCAGGCCCTTGGAGCGGCACAGCATAAATCTATTTTGTCTTCTTTGTAAAACCCTCCAGATATTTAAAGAACACCCAGCATGCCCCTTCCTGCTCACACTTCTCTTCTCCAAGATAAATCAGCCTCACTCAGCTTTTCAACCTGGCTTCAGGTGGCATGTTTTCAAAGTGTTAATCAGGAAATTCATTCTCAAGCTATTCTATTTTTTTCGTCTAGCCTTTGAAGATGAACACTGGAAAACAACTTCTGTTATCTGTCCTTGGTGAACTTAATTTTTAATTCCCTTCCCCCATCCTTTTTTTTAACTCCCCTCGGCTAAATACTTTCATCCTTTTAGAGAAAACTTGTTTGTTACCAAGGACAGAAAAAGAAAAAGGATGTTAAAGACCTTGCCTTTTTGGATGGAACCACACTGGCAATCTCATTTTCCATTTTAGGAGCCTGCCCCTTCGGCAGCCCTCCCTCCACAAAGCATCCAGGCGCCTGTCAGCACAGCAGGCCAGGGCCTGAGCTCTGTGCCCTCCAGTTAACGGTCTGCTGGCATATCGGGCTTCACCGGCCTTCCCTGATGTTCACTGCGGAGACGCTCGGCGTCTGGCAAGGAGCAGATGAAAGCCACCCTCTCAAGGGAAGCCGCTCCTTTGGCACCCAGAAGGAGAGCACCACCTGCCCACGTTGCCCAAAGTGCTTCGCTCTCATTGAGTATCAGAGACTCTGCCTTTTGGGAGAAAACAAGTGATGGAACTACTTTAGACATTGAAATAGACTACTTCTTGGCATCTGGAAAAGTTGATGTTTTGTACCCTTTGATCTGAGGCCCCATTTTCTTTCCACTCATTTAAATGGACTATTCTGTGGTTGATTGTATTATTAGGTTTGAAAGCAATATATTCCCTTTGTTTTCACCTTCTTTCCATATTTTATATAGAATGGTGTGTTTAAATCTAGTTGGAATTTAAATTCATGAACTCTGTGACACTTAGGAAGTATGAGTTAATGATAATCTCTTGGCTTTCTACATTCTGCTATATTTTATCATCTGTGATCCAAGTGAAAAGTCTTAGCTTTCTGTTCCTTCGCCTGCTGGTTATTATGTAGGACATAAAAGATACAGGATCTTGTCCTTTATGTATTGACACTGTAACCAGGAGTTCTTAGCCTTTGACCTGTAGATATCTAGGCACTCTGTGGCGAGCTTCTTGGGCTCCTTGAGCACTTTTGTGCAAAAATATATGCATAAATGCTTGTGTGCGTTTTTCTGGAGATTTTTCAAGGCATCTGCAGACCAAATAGTGGTTAAGAATGACTGAAGAGAGGTTTCAGCATCCTGAAATTGAAATATATATGTCCTCTGATCTGGACTTCTTATGGTGGCATTGATTTTTTTAAGAAAATTGCCTTGAGAATTCTCTGCTATAAAGCAAGCCTGTAACTGAATGTCATTCTGCCTTGGGCATCTGATTCAGGACTAAATTCTGTATGGAAGCAAAGGAAAACAGAAGAGTGCCATCTAGAGGTCCTGGTTTCACAACTTTCGAAGCAGGCCCAGGCTTTAGTAGCTTTCTAAATTAAGGGCATATTTTCCCTCTCAAGGAACTGCAGAGCATAAACGTGTATGTCGATGATATTTATACTTACAGGTGCGACAGTGGTGAGGGCTAGCCTTGTACCCTGGAAGCATAATTTTAATAACAGCCTAATATTGTAGATGACATTTACTCTATTTTCTAGGGATGTAGGAACTACAGTTTTTAGGATCCACACTGAGTTTGAATATACCTTTAATCATAAGACAAGAACAAACTTTTGATGCCTGATATAAAATTATGTTGATATAGGGCCTCGGCTTTGTTGTATTTTCTTTTAAAGTTAGAATGAATTAAAATTTTAGCTTAATTACTCTTACTGTTTATTTCAAAACAGTGATATGGAATGGTGTTTGCGAAATGGTGGGGAAATTGTGGGTATTGCGGAGTTGAATTCATCCTGGAAAAATAAATCAAACAGAATTTATATCCATGTGAAGATTCATAACGGGGTAGTCAAGAGTGTAGCTTTGAAGGCCCAGCTCTGCCATATATTAGCTTTGTGGTGTTGAATACATTATCTAACTTCTCAGAATCTTGGTTTCTTCATTTATAAATGGAGCTAATAATAGTATTTAACTCAGGGTTGTTGTGAAGATTAAATGAAATAAAGTTGGTAAGCACAGTGCTTAACATATAAAAAGTCTTTAGAAATTACCAGTTATTTATTTATTTATTTTAGTTTTATTTTTTTATTTTATTTGTTTTGCAATAATTTATTTTTGTTGTTATTTTTACTACAGACCAGTTTTGTTTTCAGGAAAGTTGTAATGAAATAGAATCATACAATTTAAAAACCTATATCTTAAAGAGAATTCCATAATTTTAAAAGCATTTTCACAAACACAGTCTCTTGATTAGAGTAAATATTCTATGAACATTTATTCACACATTCAGTAGATACTTATTCAGCTCCTGTTAGGTATAATAGCAATTTTTGGTGTTGAGGATTTGGTATTAAGTACAGCAGTGAAAAAGTCATGGGGCTTACATGTGGGGGAGTTAGACAGCAAACGGGGACGTAAACAAGATGATTTCAACATGATGTGTCGTGAAGGAAATTCAGAAGTGTGATGTATCAGAGAGTGACTGGACACCTCCTTTAGATCAGGTGTTGAGGGAGAGCTTTCTGAGGAAGTGATGTTTAAGCTCTTACCTGAATGGCAAGGAGCCAGCCATGGGAAGATCTGAGGCACAGCCATTCCAGCTAAAGGAAATGGCAGGTGTCAAGTCCACTAGGTAAGAGTGTGTTAAGCATGTTCAGAGACCACAGAGAGTACCAGTGTGGCTGGAGCTTAGCAGGCAAAGGGGAGAGTGGTAGGAGGTGACTGCAGGGAGGTGGGCAGCACCTCGTGGGCTCAGGACTTTGGAGTTTATTCTGAGGGTCATGGGAAGACATCGGAGAGTTGTGGGCAAGGCAGTGACACGCTCAGATTTATGTTTTAGAAAAATCCCCTTTTGCTTTTCTGCGGAGAACGGGTTGTAATGGAGTAAGCGTGGAAGCAGAAGGACCAGGTGGGAGACTTTTGCAGTAGTCTAATAAGCAAGAGGTGCTGATGGCTTGGATGAAGATGTCAGTTTCATGGTTGAGGGATTTCAGCCCCCAGCAGTCCCGTGCAGTATGGAGGCAGTGTAGCCTGGTGGGTGAGAGCACCAGCTGAAGAGTAAGACTGTGTCTGCTTGGAAATCTGGCTTAGAAACCTTGGACAGGTTTTTTCTTAACTTCTCTGTACCTAATTATTACCATCTGTAAAATGGAAATGACGGTGTGGCTTCCTCCTAGAATTGCTGTGAGGATTAACGACATAGTAGTAATTGTAGAGTGCTCAAAAGCATGTCTGTTGGTACTGCTGTTTTTATCACCATCGTCACCAGCCCTACCACAACTACTATAACTACTACACATCATCCCCAATATCCTCAATTTGCAGATGAGAAAACTTAGAAACACGGGGTGGTTTTGAAATCAAAATGTAAGTCTGTGATTTTGCAATCCACTGCTCCTTCTGCAATGTGATATGTAGTATGAGCTCCCAGAGCACAATAATATATTGCTCTCAATCTGTGTAGCTCACAGCACAGTTTAATGCCCCTGTGAATGCTTAAACACCATTGAGAAAATGGTAAACCAAGTTAGCTGAATCCCAGTGTGTGGGAGGGAGGGATCTTGTGCCTCTGCCACTCTCCCTCAACCCCTGTGCCATCAGAAATGTCAAGTTCCCTGGCTTTCGAAGGCAGCTTTTGGACACCTAAGCCTAAAGTATTAGTATGCACTTAGTTCCTAGAGGAGGATGGAACTGAATATTTTGAGGACCTTGTAAGATACTGAATCTCTGTAGAGGCCATTCACCTCTTCATTAATTGTGTTAAATGGAGCCATACGTAATATAAATAAATGAAATCCATGGGTTATCCCCAGACTTTTTCTGGTCAGACTTTTAGTGAAGGTGTTAAATTAGACTACCAGATTTGTGTTTCTCTTTTCTTCACCTCTGTCTGCCATCGCCTCATTCCTTCTGGAGTAAGCAATGAGATGGGTAAGGAGCAAAAAGGACAAATTAGAAGCCAGGAGCTTGAGAGTCCTTGGCTTCTAGCTTCTCAGCTCCATCAGTGCCTCCCCTCACTGAAGCCTGAAGGGAGGCTGTTTGTCTGTTGCAGAATGTGAGCACTTGATCCGCCACATGCTGGTGTTAGACCCGAATAAGCGCCTCTCCATGGAGCAGATCTGCAAGCACAAGTGGATGAAGCTAGGGGACGCTGATCCCAACTTTGACCGGGTGAGCTGGACACCCCTGGCCTTGGAATGCCTCTTGGAGCTGCTGCCATCTCTTTTACATGTGATCATAATCAGGCCATGACTTGGCACTGGGAACAAACTCTTGTGTAATGCTAAAGCAACAAGTGAAGCAGGGAGGAATTTAAAATCAGCTGAGCTACTGGAGAGCAGTCCCCACATCATAGTCCCTCCCTGGCTTTTGCTATAGTGCAGCCCACAGTTCTGCAGCTCAGCCACCATGGGGATTTCTCCTTTCTCTTGTCTTAGTGTGCTCAGTTGATCAGCTCCTATACAATACCTTTATTTGAACCATTATGGCAGGGCTTCTTAACCTTTTTTCTTCCACAGACCCCTTTGCCAGTCAGGTGAAAACCGTGGACCCCTTACTAAGTCTGCACTACACTGTGTATTATTTAATAAATACATCACACCCACACCAACACATCCCCACAAGAATAATGTTTTTTTGAATTTTCAAGTCAAGCTCACAGACCCCTTGTTAAGAACCCCTGTATTATGGCCATCCTAGGTGCCCCCAAGGGGCTCAAGAAATAGGTGGCTCTCATCTGCTCACAGGCAAGTACCCCAGGACTATCTTGCTTAAGGCTTTGTCTGAGGCCAGACAGTCTCAAGTCACAGGGCAAGGAACAGCTGGGTCTTTGTATATGATCTACCAGGTTGACATAGTTAGTTGGGGGTTTGACAGTTTGCTTCTTTTTATGATTTACAGTTAATAGCTGAATGCCAGCAACTGAAGGAAGAAAGACAAATGGATCCCTTGAATGAGGATGTCCTTTTGGCCATGGAGGATATGGGGCTGGACAAAGAGCGGACAATACAGGTACCTCTAAAAGAGAGGAGAACAGAGTGAGGTGTAGCAGTTCTCCTTCTATCCTGCTTTTTCCATTTTTCCTCCTTCCTGGGAACTTGGTTCTTTGTGTTTTCCTCCTGTTTTTCTTCCTCTGCCCTTCCCTGGGCCTTGGAAAGAAGGTGCTGTGGTCTTCCCATGTTATTATTCAAAGAGTTTTGGTCATTGGCATGCCATTTCACCAGGGGTTTTCACTCTCTTCCCTTCTCTCTTGGTAGTCCTTAAGATCAGATGCCTATGATCACTATAGTGCAATCTACAGCCTGCTGTGTGATCGGCATAAGAGACATAAAACCCTGCGTGTTGGAGCACCTCCTAGCCTGCCCCGAGCCATGGGTTTTCAAACACCAGTCAACATCCAGGTGGGCAATAACTCCAGAGACCTGATTCAGGACGAGTAACACCAGGGGGAAGGCTGAAGGCTTAGCCATTGCTCACTAACCCTGACTCGAGAGGGTTTCTGATTCCTCCTTACCTCTGTCCCCTCCCATCTGTCATCTCTTCCTTTGTCAGAAGTCAAGCAAAGATCTGAACCTTTCTTTAATGGAGAGGATGGAAGGGTCTTCCAATAACAATAGTTGCCTTTCATTTTAAGAAATAGCAAATCATTGGGAGAGATGGTGCTCTCTAAAGAATGCTTCCTTGTTGTGGCGTCTAAGGGCAGAGGAACTGAAGAGTCAGAGGTAGAAACGCAGACTTTAGCCATCAAGACTACTTTACAAGACTGTCGTTATTTCCCTCTAGCGCCTAAGGTATGTTTGTGTATTGTGTGTATTGCTTCCCAGGCGGAGCAGGCAGGTACCGCTATGAACATCAGCGTTCCCCAGGTGCAGCTGATCAACCCAGATAACCAAATCGTGGAGGCAAGTAGCAACTTCGGATGTGTTGTCAGCTGAAACCCCTTTCTCTTCCATAGCCTTGCTTCCTTCCCTTACATCTTCCGATTACTCTTATTTCTAATTTGATTGTGTTTCCCTCCACTTTAGGCGGATGGGGCAGTGAACTTGGACAGCGACGAGGGTGAAGAGCCTTCCCCCGAAGCCCTGGTCCGCTATTTGTCAATGAGGAGGCACACAGTGGGTGTGGCTGACCCACGGTGAGGAGTGGGCCAACAACCCTGCTTACCACCAGGGCAAGGAATTCCCACCTACATTCCAGTTTCTACCACAGCACATTTTTCTCTTTTCATTGAATCACCCAGATGAGATCTAATCCAGTGGCTAAGACAAAATTTTAATCCAGTTCAGGATCTCTGATAGATCAGACATGACATGGCTGAAGCATTGCAAAACTGTCCTTAGTAGATTGTGGGCCATTAGCCACCAGCAGGCCAATTAATCACGATACTTTGGTGAAGAGCATGATAGTGTCTTTGCCCAAAAGATTAAGATCCAATGATCTCTGTCACATAAAAGTCCCTTTTAAAATTCATGAGTTTGACAGCCTTTAGAGACGTTGTTTGCCACATGCTCCACTGCAAGACTAGTCCAGATAGTGGGGACAGATGATAGTGATGTAATTTATCTATGTCGGCAATTAAAAATTAAGTTAAGTGACCAAGGATCCGGAAACACACTGAACAAGTACCAGTTTCCCAAAGTGTTTTCCCAAAACAGTATTTCAGGGGGTTCTCTGGTGCCCTCACACTGGGGAAGTAATCTCTTGTTCCATGGTTGGATGTTTTGAAGGCCAGCGCGCTCCATTTTTGTTCTACAGTTGAAGACTCTCAGCACTGAGAATAGCCTTTCCTCTTTTCTGGATATTTTCTTTGCTGAGTAGGAAAGAGAAGGTTGTGGCAAGAGTTCTCTTGAGAGTTCAACTAGGGGCAGAGCCAGTTTTCTTATAAACATCTCTTTTCTCTGAGTGAATTTGCAAAAAAAAAAAAAAAGCCTCCCATGCCGATTTGTTTGCTTTACATTTCTAGTTCTCGGCCTACGATCAAACAGGCAGTAGGGGAACATTCTGGCTCCAAAGACTGTGTCAGCTGCAAAGGGGTGGAGCCCTGTGTCGCTCTGTTAGTGGAAAGATCTCTTATTTTAAAGTATGCTGTAAAACCTACTGTTGTAGCCTGACAGCCCTGCACATCCAGTACTTATCTGTCCTACCAGCACTGACAAGAGTAATTGCATTCTTTCCCTGGTGAATCAGTTGCTACTTCGGGCAGCCATTGTTTTAGCGGATGGCCTGTGTCCTCCAGAAACTTGCTGTTCACCTCCAGGCTTTGAAAACCTGAACTGGACTGATGCCAGTATTTCCTCTTGGCTCAGAGCTGCTGGTTTTACATGAGTGATCAATGGCAAATAGTGATCCTCGTCCCAAAGAGTAGGATGGCAGAGAGTAAAATCCCACACATTTTGTTTCTACTTTGCCCTGAGATCATAGAAGGAAATACAAATTAGTGGGGAGGGAGATAGATAGAAAGAAACAATTTTCTTCATCAATTTTGGGACATGAGCACTTTTAAGTAAGAATTAACCAGACTTCTCTGTCCTCCTATTTTCTGTCAGCACGGAAGTTATGGAAGATCTGCAGAAGCTCCTACCTGGCTTTCCTGGAGTCAACCCACAGGCTCCGTTCCTGCAGGTTGCCCCTAACATGAACTTCATGCACAACCTGTTGCCCATGCAAAATTTGCAACCAACTGGGCAGCTTGAGTACAAGGTACCTGGATATGGAAGAGGGCTTGCTCTTAGAGGGCTTCCTTTCAGAGGCTTTGAGACCTTCCCCAGGATTTAAGGGTTTCCTTATAGAGAAGGTAGATTTTCTCTAGCAAAGCAGCTTGGGTGAGCAGGACAGTTTCTCTAGTCTAGACCACAATCAAAGAAGCCCTCCATTTCAGTAGATTAGAGTCCTGCTCTTCTCTCTCCTAATCCCCCCACCTCACCAGTCTATCCATCCCACTCTACCCTGGGCAGGAGCAGTCGCTGTTACAGCCACCTACCCTACAGCTGCTCAATGGAATGGGCCCCCTTGGCCGGAGGGCATCAGATGGAGGAGCCAACATCCAACTGCATGCCCAGCAGCTGCTGAAGCGCCCACGGGGACCCTCCCCACTTGTCACCATGACACCAGTAAGTAGCAGCACAGAGCAGCACGGAGCTTACTTTCCCAAAGAGGCTTTCAATAAAGAGGTTGTGGCCCTAGTATTGAAAACCCAAGGAGTCTTCAGCCTACATTTCTGAATTTCCACTTTCTCTAAACATGATGCTCAATATATGTTTTCTTCAGGCTAGTAGAATTTTCCAGACTTAAATCTTGGGCAAACTTCTTTATTTAACCAAATAATTTCTGTACTGAACTGTGCCCCTGGAGCACCTCATCCTCAGTGGGCCACATCTCGGCCCCCTAATTAAGTTCACCTGCATTCCTGCCTGCATCTAGGTAGAAGAGCAGTTGTCTGACTCCTGGCCTCCTCAAAGAGAACTTTTCCCTGCCAGAAGGCAGTTGGAGCCAACAGTTGCCTCTGTATGCAATTGCTTTTTAGATTAGTGTCCAAAATTACCTTCTCACCAACTCTTTCTTTCTGCTTTTTGGTCAGCACCACCTTATGTCTTTGGTACAATCTAGAGTCACAAACTCTTCCCGAGTCACTTGGTGTTTATGACAATCACTTTCAAAGATTTTTTTTCTCCCCCAGGTTCTGTTTATTTCTGGTTACTTTCCTGTCATAGGTAAATTCATTCATTCATTCATTTTAAATTCACTTTTTCATGCCATATCCATAGCCCTTACAAGGTGTTTTAGGACAATGCTTCTCAAATTAAGACCCATTTTTTCCCCCTTCAGCCCACCACATATGAATACTTCTGCAAAATACAGTAAAAGTGAATTATTAGAAAAATGAAATTTTAGAAACATACAAAATACAATAAATTTTTTAATTACTTCAACAGGCAAAATCATTCTGTTAAAATGTTATAAAGTTTCTAAAAGCTTACTCTCAATTGCTGTAAGTACCTTAGCACAGATTGGTAACAAAACATTGTTGGACTGGCACAGGGCCATGGGCCACACTTCCAGTAACACTGTTGCCAGGAAAATGAAAGAATTATATATCCTAGCTCTTGGCTTCACCAGGCTTACGCTATGGGAAGACAAGATCAACATTTGTGAAGTACTTGAATCATAGGAAAAAACCATTTGTGATTAAGTGCCAAAGTGAATAACATGGATTATTAGTGACAGAGTCATTCAGGGAAGGGCAAGATCAATGTAGGGTGATTTGGAACAGCTTTATGGGATATGGGGCGACCTACTCTGTCCTCTGCAACTGCTTTTTGCCAAGCTAACTAACAAGCTCTTATTGATAAATCCAGTGGTCATTTTTCATCTTTATCATTTTGGACCTCCTGACTATATTAGTCACTGTTGGCCATTTTTCTCCTTGAAGTGTTTTCTTCCTTTGACTTCCGTGACAGCATATGTTCTTTGTTTTCCTCCTGCCCCTTCTTTTTAGTCTCCCTTTTAGGCCCTCTTCTTGCTTGTTCCTTGAAGTTGGTGAAACCCAGAGTTTTATGTTAGGTCTTGTTCCCATCTCACTTTACATACTCTCTCTGGATAACCTTGTCCACTCCCATAATTTCAGTTCCCATTGAGTCTCCAGCCCTGAATGCTCTTTTGAAGTATGTACACACTCGTGCGCGCACGCCTACCTACAGGACAGATTTAGTTGGTTATCCCACAAGTGCCCACAATCTTAATTCATCCTGTCTCAAAATGAACTTAAACTGAAACCTGTACCACCTCCTGGGACAGTGAATGGTGCTTTCTCCTGGGTTACACGCGCTGGAAACATGGGTTTTATCTTTAACTCCTCCCTCTCCCTTATTCCCCATATCAGATCAGTTATTCACCTCCTGTGAATTAAATAGCTTTCTCCATCTCCACTGTCATCCTTGGCCTAGATTAACACGATGACCTCCTAACTGGCTGCCTTGCTAGTCTCATCTCCCAGTCCCCACTGCCAGCTGTTTTCACACTGTACCTATAGTGAGCTAGCTTTCTAAAATATAAATCTTAAAACATCAGGCCTCTGCTTAAAATCCTTCAGTGATTCACCACTCGTTCCCTCAAAATAAACTTCTTAATGTGGTATTCAAGGCCATTTATAACTGGCCACAGTGTTTCTCTCCTGCCCCATCTGTAGCCACTTCCTGCCTAACCCTGTTCACTCCACCCTTATAAAACTATAGTAAAGGATCTGGCAACCCTTGAAGCATTCAAACAAAAGAATTAGTCCAAAAATTTGTTTGTTTGTTTGTTTTCCCCTTTGGCTTTGTTTTGTTTTGTTCTGTACTGATCATCCATTTTTAAAGTGTCATTTTGTAAAACTTGAGGTCTGATTTCTCCTGTGATGCCTGAGGCTTGGTGATTCTGTGAGCCCCAGGCTGTGAGTAGCTAGCCCTCAAGGATGCACAGCACTTCAGTCCTCGTGGTGATAGGAACAAACAGTGACTGTGACGCATGCCTTGGTGTTCTCGTTTCCCATATGTGCTTTGGTGGGTAATAACTATTTTTGAATTGAAATTACACAAATATTTGCTATATGCTAAAATTACTTTTTTTAAATTTTTTTATTGTGGGTAAAAATCAAATTTTTCACAATACACACCAATATTTGTAAAATGATTAAAATGTACTTTAAAAAATCATTTTGATTTTTTGGAGTTGAGACATTTATACTCTGGAAAAAGCATTCATATGAAACAGGTCAGTTCCTAGACATTCCAGGTAAACAGTCTTCTACTACATTTTCTCATCCCCGGACACCTGCAGGCTTCTCTTTTCTCTGAGCCTAGAACATCGTGACCCCTTTCCCTCTTTGCTTGGCCAGCTCTTATTCATCCCTCAGGTCTCAGGTTAGGTGTCACCCCCTTCAGGATGCCTTCCGCGATTCCCAAGCACCCTCGTTAGAGGACTTGGTCATGCTCTTTTGTAATTGCCTGTTTACTTGTCTCTGTCCTCTGCTAGAATATAAAATGAGGGCAAGGACTATCTCTGTAAATTCACATTTTACATAGTAGGCATTCAGCTATTTGTTGGATGAATAAATGAATGAATGAAGATGAATAAGAAAATTGTGATTATCACCTGAGCAAGGGAAAAATGGGAAAATAGAAAGGTATAAATGAAAGTTCTATTTGACCCAGCATCCTAGAAAAGTTTTGAAACAAGACAGTTAACAGAAAGGCCTGCACCAAGTCCAATTTCAGGAACAAACCGCCACCTTGAGCCTTTCCTTCCTGTCCCTCTGCAGGCTGTGCCAGCAGTTACCCCTGTGGATGAGGAGAGCTCGGATGGAGAGCCAGATCAGGAAGCTGTGCAGAGGTAATGTGACATCTGGCAGTGCTTGCAGAACGTCCTTGGGCAGGCTCCCCCTGCAACCAACGAAAGGTCACCTCTGCCCAAGGAGGTGGTACAGTGCAGCTTCAACATTTGTGTGGTCTCTTTGCTCAAGCCAGATGGCATGTTCCTCCCCACATGGAAGTGTACAGAAGACTACCCAGAAAATTTCATTTCTGTAAGCGCCACTGGAAGTCCCCTAAGTGACAGCAATAACCATAAGAACTTTTTCTCTCCTCCCTCCTTCCTTCCTTAACCCCCCTGACTTCATTTTGCAACTCTGATAGTATTCGCAAGGCACAAAGCCTGCTCCTGCCTGCTGAGAACTGTTCACTGAAAAGGAATTGGCGATTTAGGATCACTAGCTAGTGGTCCTAGCTAGTCTGGCCATGGACTCTTCCTTTCCAGGAGAATGAATACCTCTTGTACTGTTTGCTGTGTGCTTCTTCCACCCCCTTGTACCAACAAAAATATATTGAAAAACAAAAAAGGAATGTGGGATTTGGGATTTGGGCCAGGGACAGATGCAGAGATCCATTGTTTGCAGGACCTGGTTGAGAGATGCCCAATTCACAGGCAATGGCCATGACCATGGGGCACGCAACCCTGCTCACTTGCCCCCATGCTGGTAGCCATGGTCCTCAGCTCCATGCATACTCCGTGTGGGAGTTGGCTTTCTTATTTCCAGGGGAGGGGGTTTGACCAGAATCCAGCATGTATTTTCCCAGAAACACAGGTGTTCTTCAAAATTATATGTTTTTCCCTTGAGGGAAGTTGAAATAAAATGGTTTTCATGGGCTCTTGGGGAAACTTTGGGTGTCTTTATCAAATGGATATTAAACCACTAATGGCTTACTCTTTGGCAGGTTTACCTACCACTAATTGCACTGCAGTCTGTTAACTGTTTTTAGCTTAAAGGGGTAAAGTAGTTAAAAGAATGAAATGAGACCATTTTTTAAGACTCTGATGGTTGCTGGCCAGTACTCTCTTCCTACCCCCAGCAGCCCTGAGAGCTGCTATTCAAGAGGAAGCTGGTCCCCAGTGCAAAGAGGACAGTTCAGCCACAGGGAACTGTCCAGCTCCTGTCCACAGGCAGGTGGGCCAGCTCCTTCTACAGCTTAGCCGGTAGTAGCAGACTTGCGGTGACTTTCTTTCCCTTGGTGCTGTTGCTGCCATAGTTTGCTGATCACGGGGTAAATAAGGTTCCACCTGGGCCCAGCTGGTGTCATGAAGATCAAAGAAATGAGAAACTAGGGTCTTCATTGCCTTCCTAACTTAAATCAACAGCAATGATTTGTTTTGGATTTTGCTTCCTCTAACTCCACCTTCTTCATTAGACCAACATTTAAAGGATAAAATGTCCACTGGTTTTGACATAATAAGAAGTAGAAGAGCAGCAGTGGGGAGGGGGGCATTAACCTGACAAAGGGGACTAACGTCTTATCAGTGGTATCGACTAAGTGATGGATCTCAAAGATCTTCATAATAAAATTCATCAGCTTGGAGAACTCTTCAGCTTTTGAGACTCTTCTGTTTTCTTGCCTGGCCTCTTCCCCTCTAAAAACAATTCTATCCATTTCATGTGGTTTTATTTCTTTATTCTCTAGGGAAAGTTGGTTTCCTGGGGACAACATCAGGTTTCCTTCTCTGATGATTGTTACCATCATGGGGCAGGAGGGAAGGGGTGATGTTGGAACTCGCTTATCCCCAAATGGAAGGATCTCTTTTTCCGGGACGTGTAATAGTGAGGAAAGTCTTGGAACTTGAGGCTTGTGGGGTCAAGAGACGTGTGGAATCCTGCTGATTATCTCCCTCAGTCATCTCCAGGAACAATCCTTAGGGCTCATTTCCTCTAACTTAGAGAACCATCTTGTATTTTAGAAATTTGGAGGAAAATTAACAAGCAGAAAAGAAATCTGTTTGTCCAATGGAATTAAGTAGGGAAAATGATCCTCTTATCTTTGTGAGCTAGATCTGCATTCTCTCCTCTTCAGTGGCTGCTCTTAAGTTCAAAATTCAGCCACTTCAATGTGAAGCCAACTTTTGTTGGTCAGTTAGACACGTTTCACTTTCATCCAGTCAGGGATCTGTTTGCCATGAGCCCTTTTGAAGCTCTGGCACTGTTTCACTCTGAGTGCTTTGGATTAACGTCTGATGCTTCTTGCTGAGGAATATTCCTGTCTGTCTTTTTTACTATGAAATATGCTCCTGCTTGTTGCAGGTACTTGGCAAATAGGTCCAAAAGACATACACTGGCCATGACCAACCCTACAGCTGAGATCCCACCGGACCTACAGCGGCAGCTAGGACAGCAGCCTTTCCGTTCCCGGGTCTGGCCTCCTCACCTGGTACCTGATCAGCATCGGTGAGTAGCCACATGGGCTGTGTGAGCCCCTTAAGGCTCATCAGGCAGGCTCCCTTCTGACTAGTCCTGAAGTGATGGTGACTAGCAGCAAGGCTTTAAGTAGAAGCCGGCTGCCGTCCTGAACTTACATCTGCTCAGCACCAAGTGACTCGCAGGGCAGAGGTTTTCTGCTGGGCCCTGGAGTACCAGGAGATTCTACCCTCTCATTATCTTGCAGACCTGTTTATTGTCTGCGGTTTGTCCCCATGCTTGTAGACGTTGACTCATAGATGAAATTATACTTGAGACCTGCAAGCGGGTGAAGTGCTTGCAAGGCCAACTGGAATAGGAGAATTTGTCACCATATCACTAGACTTGACCTTTAGTATTCCATCGCCTTCAAAAGAATGTGCTTTTCATACCATGTTACCATTGAACAACGAGCTTGCATCAATGGAGGAAGATACATCCCTTTGCGAATGGCAGAGCAGAGATGCTGCATCCTCTCTTGAGTTTTGTGCTTGAGAAGTCATTCTTTCAGTATTCTGATGACAAAATCTTTTTCCTTGGCCTCTCTGATATTAATAATTCATTCTCTTGAAAAAATAAAAACACATTTAACCTTCCTGACCAAGAAAGCGTCACGAAATTGAATCCAAGTAAGCCGGAAAGCAGGGGGGCAATAACACTCTGCTAAACTAAGAAAATGACTGTCTTCTGTGAATACCTTGGTGACGACAAATCTTAGCTCTGTCCATTCTTAAGCTATCCTCAAGCTTCCAGACCATACTTTCAAAACCCCCACTGATTGCTAGAGTTTATTTTATTTCATTTGGGGGGGGTGGGGGGACAGTGAAAAGCAATCCTAGTTGGGAAGGTTGAAAAGCAGTCAGATTTCAAGGAAATCAGATTTAAAAGTGTGCTATTGAATCTTGCCACCAGCTCACACTGGCAAGTGTGGCGCAATGTTTTATTGTGGCTTCTTAACCAGTGAGCCGAGGCGGGTGAACTCTGAGCACACTGAGACATGGGTGCCACGTTGGAACTCTGTGAGAAGGAAGAAGATAAGCTTAGATAAGTGACCCCAAGTAATTCCATCAAAACGGTCTGCTAGGAGTAGCAGGAATGAAGATTCACCACTAAAACGCTGATGGCACAGAAAGAACTATTTTTTCTGATGAACATCTCTCAGGACCGCATTGTTCATTCACATCAAAGGGTACTATGAGTAACTTAATGAAGAGCTGTTTTTTTGTTTTGCTTTGTTTTGTTTTTCATAATTTTCCTCTGGTAGTCAATAGCTCTGAGCTCTACCCTTTATTACTTCGTTTCTCCTTGTTGTCACTCTCCCCTCCCCCACAGCCTGGCACTTAAATTGTTGAGCCCTTGTTAGAGTTTCTCATTTAGCGTGAGTCCTTTGGGTATCCTCATTTAATTCTAGGTATTCCTCAGGAGGTACTCTTAGCAGGGAAACGTGAAGATCAGCACATCTCCAGTCGCCCTTTGTCACAGGGCCTGCATCCTGTTTACATTTGTAACTAAAGGAAGACCACAGTCGCCCACAGCTCCATTTGTGTGGTTTCCACCCTGCCTGCAGTCATGGGCCAGGCCTTGCCTTCTGGAAATCTGTTACCTATTTTCATGTGAAGGCTCTAGGTAGAGTATTTCAAGGGTTTCCCATGGCCAAGTCAGTTTGAATTGGAAGAAAAGAATACTTTATGAGCAGTAGATTGTGTCGTTTGTGCAAGCTCAGCATGCTCTGATAGGGTCACTCTAAACTTATGGCAAGAGGAGAGATTGAGGTTGGTGTTCAGTGGAAAGCTAAAACTAAACTGAAAACTAAAACTAAACGGCCAGGATAGGTTAGCAAAGTCCTTCCATGTTCTGGAGGGAATGATTAAAGAACAGCATATATACTATTCTTCTGGAGTATAATAGATGAAATCGAACATGATGACAAAGAAGGGATCTGATCAACCTTTTCAATCCCAAAAATGTGTGATTTTTAAAACAAATTTATTTTATTCTTTTTTTTTTTTTTTTTGCTAACACAAGCTGGGTTCTCCCTAGGTGGGGAACCAAGTTTGAAGAGTGCAGTGGGAATTGCAGCCTCATATAAGGCTGTCCTGAATTTGAACACAATTGCTAAAAAAAATAAAATGCAGTTCTTATGAGTGCATCAGAACTGTTCGTCTGAAGCTGCTCTGCTGGGCGGTGTGGGGATGAGGCTGTTCATGGCCTGAGCGTCTGGAAAAGGTACGCAGTGCCTGGGCCTGTGCTTGTTTCTCTGATGAAGAGGCTTTTTGGGCAGGTAGACTGTACTGACTGCTTGAAGAACACAGTTTTCAGGTTGAAAGTGTAGGAACCATGTTTTAGGAGAAAATCGTATTTGCTTGCTTTAACTCAAAAAACCTGAAGTAAAGACAGAACTGGAAAGTACTGAGGCAGTGCTCCTGAAAGACACTGCCACGATCACTGCGTCGGGCTTGTGTCCCCAGAAATAATTTGTCTTCTGTGCCACTGAAACAAACAGGGTGTGTGCCCATTTTCATGAACACAGTAGAGTCAGGCTGTTGAGGTGGAGTGTGAAACAGAAGTCACCCTTGGAAAAGAGGAGGCAGAGGCTCGTATTGGCTGATAGAACTCTCTTGACCCCTCTGCGCCATCAGCAGTTTCTCTTAGTGTCTCTCTTTCTTGAGTGCATTTGAACTCTCTCATCAACCTGCTTGCTCAGCTCTGGTTTGCTTCAATCCAAAATGCGTAACCGGCGAGGAGTTAGAGCATGTCACCCACAGTTCTGTGTCCCGTCATCTCTGCCCGGGACGCGAGACCCTGATCCTTTCCACCAGCTGTTGGGCGCTTCTCTAGCCCATGAACATCTTCTGATCAGGCACCACCCTCAGGGTTCGCTTCTAACCCGGATGCTGTCTTAGGCATTCCTTAGCAGGAGCTTGTTCTGTCTTTCTGTGAGATACCGGCTGTTTCTGACAGAGCACATGATTCCTCTTGCGTTAGGGGGTTGGGGTTGCTGCTGCTCTGAGGGCTTCATTTTCACAGTAGGTAACCGTTTTTTAGTTGACTGGGTATGAGCAGGATCCTGTGGCCCACATTCCTTAAGAATGTGCTGCCTCCACCCTGGGCATCAGAAGCCCCTGTCCGTCCCCCCGCCCCATTTTCCAGGCCAGAACCTGTGAGTTCCAAGCCAGACCTTTGACCATAAAGCTGACTCTAGCTTCCCTCTGGTCGTAGAGAGAGTACTGCTCAGGGAAAACTTTGAGTCAGACAGCAAATTTTAGGATTCTAAAGGTACTGGATAGAGACGTGATTGTAAAAGCAGGAGCTCCTGTGCAGCCTGGCTCTGGGGGTTATTGAGAAGCTTTTCTTCCTGTGGCCCAGTATATTTGTAAGAACTGGACACATTTGATCCCAGGACTTCATCGGGCTTGGAAATGAAGCCAACTAAAGGTAGGTGGAAATAAAAGATGTGCACCTGTAGCCCTCCAAAGACAAGCAGGGTAGGGAAACGACTGGGTCTGGAAATGGCCTAGGAAGCAGGGGTGCACATACAGCCAGCCCTGTCTGTATTCATCTGGAACGGCAGTCCCTGTGTGATTTGGGCCAGGCTCCTGAGTCCTAGCCCCTAACCTTCTCTTCCCATGTATTCAGCTCTACCTACAAGGACTCCAACACCCTCCACCTCCCCACAGAGCGTTTCTCCCCCGTGCGCCGGTTCTCAGATGGGGCTGCAAGCATCCAGGCCTTCAAAGCTCACCTGGAAAAAATGGGCAACAACAGCAGCATCAAACAGCTGCAGCAGGTAATGGAAACGATGTCAGGCATCTCTGGAGAGCGTGGCTCACAGAGACGAGTACTGCAGGAGCCTGGGGTGTTAAATGTGCTACCCCTCGTGTCAGCAGCACTGCCAGTTTAGAGGTTAAGAAACAAGCAAAGAGGATATAGCTTTCTAATGGTCTTTCCTTACCTCTTGTTATGTACAGCTCTCCCCAGGATCAAACTTGCTCACCCTATGGAGGGACTACATTTTTCTCCTGTCTTTCTAGCTCATTAGAGAAGAGTTTTTGGGCTTGAGTTTCAGTGGGAAGCACCAGGGAAGGGTACCCTAAGCCACCCAGCAGGCCTCTGCTCATTTGTGGGCAGGTGGGTCTTGTTGGAGCCTGTGCTGCAGTGTTACCACCTGGCACCCTCTCCAGCTGGTGTGGAGTGGCGTGCCCTAGGGAAGGAGGCACGCCTCCAGGCTTCTATAGGGGGCTCATTTCCTTTCTGCCATCCTGGTGACCACGCTTCAAGTGGCATGTGCTTTGTACAGAGATTTCACCCTGGACACTCTGGCTTGGATACAGGCCGTCCTTGGTGTTTTCCATTGGTTCATGCAGAATAGAGCGTGAATATATTTATTACACAAGTACCTATAGAAATGGGTTCATTGCTCATCAAGGACACTGTTCTCTTGTGGCTCTTTCTGCCCGTGAGACCTCGGGGAAGATCTGCGTCTGCTGAGATCTCTGGATGGGGTGGGACTGGCTGTGTCCCATCTGCATTACTGCTTTCCCTTCAGGAGTGTGAGCAGCTGCAGAAGATGTACGGGGGACAGATTGATGAGAGGACCCTGGAGAAGACCCAGCAGCAGCATATGTTATACCAGCAGGAGCAGCACCACCAGATCCTCCAGCAGCAGATTCAAGTAGGCCTTCCCTCTGCTTTCTCCAGTTTGTTTGGCGTTTGCTCTCAGGCTGACTTGCCTCTGAATTTTGGAGGAGAGCACTCGGGGGGAAAAGTGGAATTGAGTTATGTGTATGGTTGACATGTCTGAGGAAAGCTAATCCAACTTTTTGGTGAACAACGAAAGCCTAAATCTCAGCCACAGATCATTCTTTCTGTTTCTTCCCTTCCCAAGAAGAGCTCTGATTCATCTTCAAGCCCACAATTATTTTTTCCTCTCCCCTATATGTTTTAGGATTCTATCTGTCCTCCTCAGCCATCTCCACCTCTTCAGGCTGCGTGTGAAAATCAGCCAGCCCTCCTCACCCACCAGCTCCAGAGGTAATGAATCATTTTATTTTATGCCTAAAGCCATTGTCTCTACGTGACCTGACTCATAGGAGGGTGATTGTCTTGCTTTAGCATTCACCTTGGAAGAAACTATTTGAAAAGCTGAGAAACCAGTGTAAATTTCAGGAACCTTTCTGAAATCCTGACTTCTTGAGCCACTTCATTTTCTTAGCCCCGAAAACAAAATAATCTGATATCTAATGTAGGAGATCAGGCACAGTCCCTTTCTGAAATCCTGACTTCTTGAGCCACTTCATTTTCTTAGCCCCGAAAACAAAATAATCTGATATCTAATGTAGGAGATCAGGCACAGTCCCACTGAGAACTCGGCCTCTTTGTCTGGGAAGTCTGGTAGAACAAGATGTGGATAAGTTTTAAGTAGACTGGGGCTTGTGGAAGGCTTGTGTATGTGTTTCTAGCCAGGATGCTTATCACAATGAAAAAAAGTTTCTTCTTGTATGTATCATACAGCTGAAACTAACTTCAAGATTGTACTGTCAGGAAGCGGCTGTGGCTCAAGTGGTTGGGCTCCCATTTACCATATGGGGGGCTCCGGGTTCGATTCCCAGGGCCTCCTGGTGAAGGCAAGCCGGCCCGCGCGCACAGCGCAGTGAGCCGACACAGTGAGATGATGCAAAAAAGGGAGACAAGCAGACACAGAAAAATGCACAGCAAATGGACCCAGCGAGCACAAGCAGCAAGGGGGGATAAATAAATAAATAAAACCTTTAAAAAAGAGATTGTACTGTCACCTCAGGGAATTTATTTGCATCTCTCTGGTTTTGTTGTTTTTAAGGTTAAGGATTCAGCCTTCAAGCCCACCCCCCAACCACCCCAACAACCATCTCTTCAGGCAGCCCAGTAACAGTCCTCCCCCCATGAACAGTGCCATGCTCCAGCCTCACGGTGAGTGGAGAGGTTTAGACTGAACTGTTGCCTGCCACACGGAGGGGAGGGCCGTCTTAGCCCTGAGCTCCCTGAACCACTGAGTGAAAGACAGGCTGACGTAATATTTAAGGGGTGGGCTCTAGAGGCAGAAGGGCCGTGGTTCAAATGCAGGTTCCACCAACTTCTTAGCTGTGAAAGCTACATTAGGTAAGTTACTCAACTTCTGTGTACAGCAGTTTTGTCAACTGTAAAATGGAAATAATGATAGTATTTAATGAGCTAACATGTAAAGCACTTAGAAAAATATATTAATATTTTTCATAAAACTCCCTTCAGCTGTACCAAATAAAAAGCCGCTACCAGAACCTTCCTTATTGTCATGCTTCAGCTCAGCTATCCATTGTACATGTGAGATCATCTCTTGTGGGTGGTTAGATGAGGGTGAAGAGTAGTATACTCTGATCGGTATGAGTCTTCAAAGATCAGCACCCTGAGGATTTATCTATTCCAAAAACTGGTCATTTCTAAGCAGTGCCCCACAATCTAGATCCATTGCCAAGTCTCCCTAGGCCCCTCCTACTCAAACTGACATACCCTGGCCAACAGCATGAGCAGGAAAAGTAGAATCTCGGTTCCACCCCAGACCTGCTGAATCAGAATTTGTTTTAACACAATTTCCAGGCCAATTTGTATGTACATTAAAGTTTGAGAAGCACTGCCCTTGACCAAAACCTCTTAAAGTCTAAGCCATGGCCAGCTTCCAGGGAAGCATATTGGAAATACAAATTCTTGGGGCCCCACCCAGACCTAGTGAACCAATTCTGTGAGTAGGACCTAGGAAGCTGTGTTTTAGCAAGTTCTCCAGCTGAGCCTTATGCACACTTAAGTTTGAGAAGCCCTGCTCTAGATGCTCCAGGCTCGAATGTCCTCATTAGTCCTGTTCTTTCCAGCTGTCAAGTAGCTGGGCCTTGGGTCACTCTGAGGTTCCTTTCTCTCCAGGTGCTGCGTCTCCCTCCCAGTTTCAAGGCTTAACCTCCCGCAGTGCAATCTTCCAACAGCAGCCTGAGAACCGCTCCCCTCCTCCCAATGTGGCGCTAACCTGCCTGGGCATGCAGCAACCTACCCAGTCGCAGCAAGTGACCATCCAAGTACAAGAGCCTGTGGACATGCTGAGCAGCATGCCAGGGACAGCCGCAGGCTCAGCCGGGCAGGGCATTTCCATCAGCCCCAGTGCCAGTCAGATGCAGATGCAGCACCGAACCAGCCTGATGGCCGCCTTCAGCTATGGGCACCGGCCCTTGTCCAAGCAGCTGAGTGCTGACAGTGCAGAGGCCCACAGGTAAGGCTGCCTCCGCTCACCCAGCCAGCCAGGCAACCCAGGTGGGAGGAAGCCCCTTAGCAGGGAAGGACGGAGGGAGAATGAGTCTGCCTGGGCTGTGCACTTAAACCGCACACTTCTTGCTTTGCCCTTTCTAAGATCAGGGGCCATGAGCTTAGGATTCTCTTATAACCTATTGACCCAGAAGCAAGATGCTAATGAGACAAAGGAGGAAATAGCAAAGCTATCTGGCTGTTTACTTGCAAAGAAGAAAATAGCCTACTGGAGGAGTCTATAAAAATGCCAGTTTCCCCTCGTCTATTCTTTTAGAGTCTCACCCTCTCTGTCCGTCTTCTAAGAGATTGATGCTTCTTACTAGCTCAGATGATGTTTTAAAACAAGCCGGGTTGTCACCTTTGAGCTAGAGCTGGATCTGTTACGCACAGAGGGTCCTCAGTCCCTTGGAAGTTCCTGGCTAAGCGAGCGAGGGTATGAAGAGGGATGCTCCGCCTCCATCTTCCCCGTGTCACCTGCCTTCTCTGCAGCATAGGTGCTCCCTCCTGAGGAAGAGTAGCAGCTATTCCCTGGGGAGGCTAGCACACTTGTTACACAGATGCCTGGTACTCACTCCCTTTTGTGTCTGCAGCTTGAACGTGAATCGGTTCTCCCCTGCTAACTACGACCAGGCGCTTTTACATCCCCATCTGTTTTCGGACCAGTCCCGGGGTTCCCCCAGCAGCTACAGCCCTTCAACAGGCGTGGGGTTCCCTCCAACCCAAGCCCTGAAAGTCCCTCCACTTGACCAATTCCCCACCTTCCCTCCCAGTGCACATCAGCAGGCGCCGCACTATACCACGTCGGCACTACAGCAGGCCCTGCTGTCCCCCACGCCATCAGACTATACAAGACACCAGCAGGTACCCCACATCCTTCAAGGACTGCTGTCACCCCGGCATTCGCTCACCGGCCACTCTGACATTCGGCTGCCCCCTGCAGAGTTCGCACAGCTCATTAAAAGGCAGCAGCACCGGCAGCAGCAGCAGCAGCAGCAGGAGTACCAAGAGCTGTTCAGGCATATGAACCAGGGGGACGCTGGGAGTCTGGCTCCCAACCTTGGGGGACAGAGTATGACAGAGCGCCAGGCTTTACCTTACCAAAATGCTGACTCGTATCCCCAGCACCTTCTACAAATCAGGGCGCAAGAATGTATCTCCCAGGTTTCCCCGCCCACCCCCACCCACGGGTATGCTCGCCATCCGGCCCTCATGCAGTCGGAGAGCATGGAAGAAGACTGCTCGTGTGACGGGGCCAAGGATGGCTTTGCAGACAGTAAGAGTTCAAATACGCTGACCAAAGGTTGCCATGACAGCCCCCTGCTCTTGAGTAGCGGTGGACCTGGGGACCCTGAATCTTTGCTAGGAACTGTGAGCCACGCACAGGAACTGGGGATACATCCATATCGCCATCAGCCACCTGCTGCGTTCAGTAGGAGTAAGGTACCCAGCCGAGGTAAGAGCCCCTTCGGAGTAAGAGTCCTGGGCCAGGCTGCTCCCATTCACTTGATGTTATCTTCTTTTCAGCTAGTAGTCTGTGTTCCTAAGGAAAAGGCATTGCTAAGAAGACCCTCAGAACCTTTTTCAGGGAGAAGAGTATAGCAAGGGGGAATTGGTGGGTAAGGGGTTTGTTTTCAAAATAAAAAGAGTGATCAAAAATTAAGATATATTCTCTATCTTCCATATTCATACCATGGTTTCTTGGAATTCAGAATTTCTTGGCTGTTTTCAAAATTACTAATTTTAACTTTTGCAATAGAAAAATGTCAGCCAGTGCTAAGGAAATATGATTTGCCGTAAATAATGTTGGACCAAGAGTCAAAGCACCTTAATTCTCATTTTTGCCTCTGGCATAAATGCTATGAGCTTGTCCCTTAAACACTCTGATCCTCATTTTCTTCATCTGTGAAAAAAAGAGCAGGAGGAATGATGGTCCTCTGCAGAATATAGGTGAGGATTAGCACGTGTGTGTGTGTGTGTGAGAGAGAGAGAGAGTGAGAGAGAGAAAGAGAGAGGGAGGGAGAGAGAGACGCACTTGATGCCCTGAAACGTATGCTATACCTCTGCATCAGTGAGCTAAATACAGACTATTACAGCATCATAGAGGACCCCATGTCATTTTGTATCACTTTATAATTAATGAGTACATTCATTTTCATTCCAAAGAAGGAGATTAGGAAAATGTTCTTCCTTTAGAATGAAAGCATTCATCCCAAACAAAAAACAGGGACATCCATCCTACCATGGGTAAATCTTGCCATTTACCACTCTTCATAGTTGCCATTCAGGGAATAAAAATAATGAGTATACCTGTAAAATACACAACCCTGAAACCGAGCATTTCTCCTGCCTCCCCTTTCTGGAGCCACCTTCATCTCCTGCCTTGTCCTTTAAAGTCAAGCACACAAACCTCAATTCCTAGGGGAATTAGATCCAGAGGCACAGAAGCAGGGTAGAAGGCCTTGCTCTAAGGCAGGGGTTCTTATCCAGGGGTCCACGGACCCCCTAGGGGGTCTGTGAGCTTGAATTGAAAAAAAAAATCAACTTGTCTTTATTTTCTGTGACCTCTAACTGAAATCTAGCATTTCCTTAACTTGTGAACTATGCAATAAGTAAATCACAGTAGTGTTCATTTCACCTGACTGGCAGAGGGGTCCGTGGAACCGAAAAGGTTAAGAACCCCTGCTTTAAGGCAATTTATGTGAAAAAAAAGACTTCAGGCTTTCGGGCTGTGCTGTTTGTGCGCTGAGAGGGAGACATGTGGTGTGTAAAAAGCCAGTGGGATCTTGAGCTCTTGAACAGATAGGTGCTGTCTCACCCGTAAGAGTCCTGCACCAGGCGGCGTTCTGTGCTGACTTGCGGCTGCTGTACTTTTAGGTGGGCACTGTCTGACACCTAAATGAAGAAGGGTGGTGGGCCATTGCAGAACCAGAGCCGGGTCGTATGGGGAAGGCTGACACAGCAGGTCACGTGTAGGCTTGGGGTGGGGGCGCTGAGGAGGACCGGGATGCCTGTCAGATGGAAGAAGGGCTTAGACTTTTCTGAGTTCACATTATGGAGCAGAACCAAGATTAGGATAGACACTGTGGCCAATTTCAACTCCCTGTGGAAGGCCTTTATAAGAACATCACAGAACGGGTGGCCTCAGGAGCCCAGGCGCTCCTGACTCGGATGTTCTAGCAGAGGCGGGATGGTGGTTATCAGGGATGCTGCGGGAAAGTTTCCTGTGTGGACAAAAGCTTTCAGCAGCTTGACCGTACTCGGGTTGGAATAAAAAGGAGAATGCTAGCATTTCTATCATGCCTTGCATGACCCAGACACCCAGCACTTCACGTATATCAGTTCATTGGCCCCTCACAACACCCGTATGAGGCAGTAACTCTTATTATCCGCATTCCACCAGGGAGGCCGCTGAGCCACTGAGAGATTAAGTAGCCTTGTTGCCGCAGGTTAACAGCTGCTGAGTGGCAGCCGCATCTAAGAGATTGAGTCCACGCCAGCAGAAGCTCACTGAGCATGACTGGGGTGGGCCAGGCACCAAGGAAAGAGCAAGGATGAAGCAAATCGTCCACCTTCTGCTCCTTCCCCAGCCCCGGAGTGCCATGTATTAAAATGCCTTTTGAAACGTTTCCCTTCAAAAATTATTTTCTCCAGTTTCTTTTCACTCTTCCCTCATGTGTGACTCCTGTGTCCGGAAAGGCTGGAGGGCTTGGGTTGACCCGTGGCCCACAGGCCTCCTTGGCAGGCTTGCCGGTCTGTTTAGAACCTAAAGCGAGCAGGTGTGGTTGGTACAAGTGCTGGGTGCCCCAGAGGAGGGAGAGATTCGTTCCAAATCAGAGGAATGGAGTAGGTTTCTAGCGACCAGTGGCTTTGGGGTTGGCTCTTGGTGGGGCGCAAGGGTTTTGCCATTTGAATTTAGGTGAGAAGTGTGCTCTGGGGAGGGGGAGAGGCATGAGGAAAGACCAGTGGGTGAGACTGTGTCAGGGATGTTTTGGGGAAAGCAAGCAGGCTTGGTTGGTTTGAAATGTAGTGTCGTGAAGGATTTAGTGGGAGCAAAAGGGGGAGGTTTTCTGAAATCAAGAGTCTGGGCTGGATCCAGCTGGAGTGGATAAGAATGGTGCCACATGCTTAGTTCACTTGGCAGCTTTAAAATCCAAATGTAGTCCTTCCAGTCTGTCTATCGTACCCTTCTTTTAGGGTTAAGACCTTCAGCTGGGGCTAGGCCTCATGCTTGTGGTTTGTTGACAAATCCATCCTGCTTCTTCCTCTTGCTGAGTTAGCACCTTTGGTTCTCTCCTCCCTCTTCCTTGTCCCTCCCTTCTTCCCTCCACTGCCATCACCACCACCACCCCCCACAAACATCTCTTCGGGTTTCTGGAAGAGTCAGGCTGTAAGGATATCCCTAAAGGTTTCAGTTCAAAGCTACCCTGTCTTTGAAGCCTCATTGCAAGTTTTGCCAGTATCCTCCCCCAAAAGTCCTCTTTTTTCTTTTATCTTTTCTGTCTGGCCTTAGATAGTTGCTTCTCTAGAAGCTGCTGCAGCTTGCCATTGCACTGGAGAGCTTATTCTTTCTTCTTTATATCCAGTTCACTCTAAAGGGCCCCTTAAAAAGTTAGCCACAGAGCATGCCTTTCTTGCTTGAATACTATTCACCTTACCCCTTTCCCACGTCTATTCCTGTTTTGTGACTTTTGGAACCACATATACAATTATCTTTAACAAATAAAGCCACATGTTTATTACTGTGTGGATTTAGTATCCAGTGTAGTGAAGTAATACAACAGAGAAATTAATGGCTCGGGGAAGCCTCATGCTGCCCAAGTTAAATCCCCTGATTAGCTTTCTGTGTCCCTCGGGTATGGACATGTGTGTGCTTAAAACAATTTCTTATTCAGAGGAGTCCCCGTCACCCTTCCTTAAACAGCTTGAGCTTGCCATGTCCATGGCTCTGTGTGGCACCTCTTCATCTCTTCACCTGTGTAATGAGGCCTGTTATGTTCAATGCTCCCCACCACCCGAGGAAAGGAAAGTGGATTTAGTGTTTGTAGTACATCTGCTCATGGCCAGCACCATGCTTGGTGCTTCAGCTCTGTTGCCCATTTATTTTTCACAACAGCCTGGGAAGTGTATGTTATGATCCCCTTTACAGTAGAAATGGAGGCTCCATGATCTCTTCCTTCTGTAACTTGACATGACTCTATTATTTTTCTACCTTGGAACCTCCCATTTGTACCTTGACAGCAAATCAGCAGATAATTTGCTGTCACTTCTGCTGAGAGGGTTATGGTGCTGCACCCCCACCA
Source organism: Cabassous unicinctus (assembly GCA_029593785.1). Classification (NCBI taxonomy): domain Eukaryota; kingdom Metazoa; phylum Chordata; class Mammalia; order Cingulata; family Chlamyphoridae; genus Cabassous; species Cabassous unicinctus. The sequence goes on along the minus strand of JAQZBX010001852.1, from coordinate 30,044 downwards.
CCCTGCAGTTGAGGGGGCCGGGGAGCCCACACTTGTTTGTCTCTTTGGAGAGGGAGGGTTGCCTGGTGTTTCCTTTAGTGGTACCTCCATCTCTGTAGTTATGCACGAGTCCCAAAACACTTGAACCCTTAGTTCCATGAAAGAGCAACTCCAGCATTTATTGAACTAATATGTTGAACAAGACTCTTGTAGGTACTGTGGAGAAAGCAAAGATGAAAAGACAAAGGACCTTTCCTCAGGGAGCATATACTCGCAGAGTGGGGTAAGACAAGCTCACAGAGAGGTTAACATGAGGTGCTATGCACTGAGTGCTCTGAGAGGTATAACTGAAGAGCAGAGCTAGTGTGATCCTTCTCACATTCCTTAAAGGTACATGAACACGGGGATTGCTGGTTTAGATCCAGGACAATTAGAAGCCATCAGTCGGTGTGCCCTTTACCACCAGCCAGCCGGGGGCTGGGCACTGCCAGAGCACTGCTTCATTGTGTAGAAGTTTTAGGGTTATACATGCCCCATGCTGCTACCTACAGTCTCCCGTCTGCCTCTCCAGAAGTAAAACGAAGATTTGTCTGCCTTCTGTTGTCTTATATGCACTTGATGTTTTACTTTGCAAACAAATAAGTACAACAGCATAACCAGCTTACATAGTGAGCTTACCAACTTGAACCCTCAAACAAAACCACATCCTTTGTGCTCCATGCTCCGTCAGCTTCAGCAGAATAAGTGGACGTCAGGCATTGGCAGAGGAGTAAAACAATGACAGCCTGGGAGGGTTTACCCCTCAGAGCCTTGACGAGTAATAGGCACACATGTCATTTCTCTCATTTTCTCTTTAAACCCAGTAAATGAGTAAGGAGAGTCAACATTGACAGATTCAATAGGGAGTTGTGCAAGCTGCCCCAGAGTTCCCCTGGAAGATGGGGGGGTGGGGAGGTGTGTCAGTCTGTGCTTTTCCCCCTTGGGTGATAGGATGATCATCCCATCCTCTGTTTCGGAGCTTTACTTTGGCAAATACCCGAGCAGGCTGCTCTCAGAAGTCATTTCTCCCCCCATTATGTAAATATCTTTTGGTGAGCTTGGCAGGTTCTCTACCTACTGAATGGCCGAAAGAGCACCTGAGGTTTGAGCTGAGTCTCCTGTCCATTTGTGCGGCAGTGGGTTGGTCTATTTCCACTCTACCTGCCAGGAGGCCACATCTACTGTGCCACAAAGGACGTCTCGGCAGTCAACATTCTTACAAAAAACACTTCACTTGTAGAGTCCTTTACAGTTTATAAACTTTAAAGTTTATAAAGACTCTTTCACATGCATTACCTTTTTTAGCCCCCAAACAGCCTTTATTTTGTAGGTTAGGAGAGGTTAAATGACTTTCCCAAGGACATACTATGGTCACACACTCAGTTGATGATGGAGCTGGGTCCTGACTACAAACTTTTTGACTCCCTTACCTTACATTCTTCCCTTTATGCCTCGCCTTCCATCCCACACTTGCCACACACAACCTCCAGGCAAAGATGCCGGCCCTTCTGGGACTTTGACCTCCTGATGATATTGAAACTTGAACAGACAGAGCACAGCTTTGTACTCTTCTTTTTTACCTGGTTTTTAACTCATATTTTTCTCACATTCTTCCCTGAAAATTAAAGTTTCATTAATCCATTTGTTTACTTACATATGAGTAAATTGTCCTCGTCATTCTGAGGTAGGGCTCTGGATAAAATCCGTTTCCCTGTTTGTTTTTCTTGACTAGTTCAATATGCTCTTAACCTCTCAGAGCTAACATGTCTGCAATGAGGGTAAATAATAGTCTTTATCAAGCACTTACAGTATTCCAGGCTCTGTTAAGTACTTTACCTGCCAGTGGAGTAGGCCCTGTTGTCCAGATCAGCCAAGAACCAGAGAAGTGGGCGTCTTGCCCAAGCTCCCTCTCCTCGGGTGGTAGTGAAGCCACGGTTCCAGCCCAAGCCTTTCTCACCCCAGAGCTTGTGCTCGTGACTGCTATGCCCAACTCCAGGAAAGTCAAGAGGGCTCGCCGCATCACTTGTCAAGTGATAGCTCGCTCTGTCTTGGAGGCACTCTCTGGTCTCCTGGCATCGGGTGGAAGGCTAGGAAGAGCAGCCAAGGAGAACAGCATCCGTGCCCTTCCTGAAGGCAGAGCCAAGAGGAGCGTGGTGGTCGGGTTTCGAGAAACCCATTCTCAGGAATAAAAAAGGGGGAGGGAAGAAGACTAGAAGACTTAACAGACAGATCAGACAGACAGAAATAGTGAGGCCTGCCGAAGAGGTGGGCAGGAACTAAGTGCCAAAGACCAAGGTTGTGTCCATTTGTTAGTTTTGCTATTTCCTCAGGTTTGATAATGATTTTTTAAAAACCTGTAAATAGGAAAGCCCCCTGGGTTTGTCTCTGGAGGGAGCAAGGAGGTGGGTGGGACTGATGGGATTTGTATCCAACTCCATAACCAGGCTTGGAGGGAAAAAGAAGCCCAAGGACTTGAGTGGTAGCTATCAAAGAAGAGCAAATAGGCAGTAGTGATTACTTTGAAAAGAATAAGAGGCAACTTACTGCCTCCTGGCAAAGCAGAACAGGGCACCAGGTCCTCACACCACAGAGCCAGCGTCACACCACTTCCTACCGGTGGTTTTGCTTGGCCCTGAGGCCAGACTGTGAGCTGTGAGCTGTGCCCACCGAGGGGAGTTGGGCTGGGTGGGTAAGACGGGTGAACTAACCCCGCAGAGCAAGCACTGGTGGAGGCTTTCTTTTATCATGTTCTCTGCTGGCTTTTAGTACTCAGTAGCAAAATAGTTGGCCTCTCGTCGTTCCTTTGTTTTTGCTCAGAGAACTTGCAAAAGATTTCTCACTTACCTTCCTCTTTGCTGGTTGGGAAGCTCCCCCCTCCTCTAATTTTTCATGTCTAGCAATGTGCATGTCAGATAGTTACCCTCCCTTGCTGTCCTACCTCAGCTCCTAAGTCCAGCCTAATCCTGACTGTTAGAGGAGGGACGTGGCCATTGGAATGTGTAGACCTGAAATCCTTTACCCAGCACTCAAGCAGTACATGCAGCTTTCGTTGTTCAAACAGATACTGGAATGGCACAGGTAGTATTAAGGCTCTGTTGCCTGATAAGAATAAAAAAATAATAAATATAAAAACTTGTTCCTGACGTGGGTCCGCTCATCAGGAGATAGGCCCAATAGTTGCCTTTAAAAACTAGCCAAGCAAACATAACATCTGTTCAAGTCCCAGGCTCCTAAAGACTGGAGCCAAACGTGCTACCAGGAGACATGTATCATCTTGGGTGTGGCCCTGACATTCTTCATGACCCTTCTTGGTCAAGAAGAAATACTCATTCCTTTTGAACTCCTCTTTCTCTCCAAAATCCAGTCCTGACTCTGATAGGGTACTGACTCATATTGAGAGCATTTACTGAAATCAGTGAGAGGGATCCTTTTTAAATACCCCCTGGGGGAGGACAGTGATCCGGGACACTGAAGGCTTGCAGACCTGCACAAAACCCTGTTGCCTTCCAGGGACTTACACTCTAAGAGGAATGACTGAGACAGGTACACAATTGAACTTGGCACCAGGGGTGATGTTTGCTCTAAGAGTCTAAGGAATAAAGTCTTCTGAAGTTTAAAAGAAGAAGGGAGCTTTTTGTCTTTGAGAGAAAGGGGCAGTTTCATAAAGAAGGTAGCATTTGAGATAAACTAGATAGATGAGCTGGTTTAAACTGACAGGAATGGGGACAGAAGAACCAGGCATTGCCAGGTCGAGGGAACAGTGGGAGCGAACCAGGTGGGGAGGAGGTGGATGGTCCTCTCTACCCAGAGCTGAGGCTGTGCAGAGGAGAGCATTGTGTGGTGCTGATGGGGAGGCAGACTGGGGCAGTATTGGGGAAAGGAAGTGTTTGGGCTACCCTATGGAAAGACTTGTCTTTGTAGGGTAGTGGGGGTGGAGAGAAGATAGGAGATGGTTGTAATCACACAGGCAAGAGGTAATAGGGCCTCGGCGGAAGCAGTGAGATTGGAAAGGGGCCTGAAGTGACCAACATTGCAGAGGTGGATTCTTCAGATTTCAAGCTGACATGGGATCAGGAGTAAGGAATCAACAGTGACCCTGAGAACCCCTGCTAGAAGATCAGGAAAACGAGGCACCAAAATAAGGATGTCTGAAGGAGGCGATAGTTGTGAGTTTGGAATTGTTATGTTAGGTGTGAGATGCTGCTTAGAGAGAGAGAGACATCTAGTAAAGAGTTGGAATAATGGAGCTGGTGCTTTAAAGAGCATTTCAGCCCTTCTTTAGGCATTTCGGCAGCCCTTTGTACCGAGGCAGTCATTTGAAGGTGTGAAAAGTGATGATACTGTCAAAGTAAGTGGGGGAAGGGGTAGAGAAGTGGAAGGTAGAAAAGTGAGAAGCCATAGGAGCAGCTGGGCACAGCAGTTAGAGAAGCAGAAAGAGTGAAGAACGGGGTGGTCCACTGAGGTAGAAGCCAAAGAAGGGGAGAGGAGGCAACCACAGAATGGAAGCCAGCCTCCCAGGCTAGGGGCTCCTAAAAGCTCTCGGCGTGGGTCTCGTGTGCATCTAGGTTTGGGCAGATAGCACTATCAAGTCAATAGAGAAATGAAGAAAAAAGAAAAGGGTCCAGTGTGATCCAGCCAACCCTCGATAATGTGGGATTTTTCTCCCAAGGGTATGGGTCCCCTATAAAGGGGCTCCTATTTGCTGTAGGATCCTCTAAGCACCATCACCAGCTGGCCGAGGACTGGCAGTTGGCACACATCGTGGTCCTCACCATTGCTCATTGTCCCTTGCAAGACATTTATTTGGTAGGAGCTTGCATTGCTGGGAGAAACCCTCGATCCCCTGACCCTCTTTTGCTCTGTCTTTTCAGAGTCTGTCATAGGGAACTGCATGGATAGAAGTTCCCCAGGACAAGCAATGGAGCTGCCCGATCACAATGGGCTCGGGTACCCAGCACGCCACTCGGTCAGTGAGCACCACAGGCCCCGGGCCCTGCAGAGACACCACACGATCCAGAACAGCGACGATGCTTATGTATGTTGGTCCTCTGCTGCTGCTTGAGGCGGTGGGGCTCCTGCGGTCCCAGCCGTGAAAACAGAACAGAGTCGTGGGGCTCAGCACCCACTCCTCTTCCCAGTCAGAGCCCAGCACCTCTGGGGACTGTGGGAGCACCTCTGTGACTCACCCTAACAGACCAGCCCTTAACTCCAGCAGAATTCCAGTAAAACCTCTAATCCAAATTTTAGACTGGGGAACCAAGAATAGTTGCCATCTGTTCCCTGTCTTCTTGGTTATTAAACTTCTACCCAGCAAGTGAGCAGGGGGCTCTTGGTTGGCTTTCTGGCAGGTACTCTGAGCCCAGTTAGCTAAAGGCGCCAGATCAGGCGGCAAAGCTTGGCTTTCCTAGGGCTCACCCCCAGCACTGCACGAATCCGCAGTGTCTAGCCCATGTGGCTGTTCAAACTAAACTTCAACTAATTAGAATTAAATAAAATTTACAATGTAGTTCCTCATTCACACCAGTCCCTTTTCAAGTGCTCAGCAGCTACATGTGCTTAGTGGCTGCCATTTTGGGCAAAGCAGATACAGAACATTTCCATCATTGCAGAGAGTTCTGTTGAAGTCCTAGTGGGGATGGGTCAGAAACCTGCTTTTAGAAGGTCAGATAGATGTAAGGGGATCTAACCACAGCTAAGATTCACTACCACCCCCTGCCGCCACTTGTCACACACACACACACACACACACACACACACACACCTGCTCCCCTGGGCAAAGGCTGAGGCACTTTCCCCACACTGTCACCATTGCAGCACCCCCTTTGGATGGGATTGCAGAGAAGGGGAGCCTGGGTGGTACTGCTTGCAATTGGTGCCCTAGGCTGCCCTTTGCCTGAGGTTTTTCAGAAGGACCAGCTGCCTCTAGGGGGTCACCTGAGAGTCTCAGATTGTCTGGTATCCTTACTTCTTTTCCTGATGGTTTTCTTCAGGTGCAGCTAGATAATTTGCCAGGAATGAGCCTCGTGGCTGGGAGAGCACTGAGTTCTGCCCGCATGTCGGATGCAGTTCTCAGTCAGTCCTCACTCATGGGGAGCCAGCAGTTTCAGGATGGGGAGAATGATGGTAAGAGGCTTTACGCCATTGGGCACAGCAGAAAGGTTCCGGGGGTGGGGGGCTCCCTCCACCCCGCCAGCGACCGCTTCCTTCTTCTGCATAGAGTTCATAGGGAGCCAGAGCCCCAGCATCCCCACGGGGCCCTTCCCCACTTCCCTTCCATAGCACCTGTGTGCCTAAAGGATGTTTGCCTTCTGGTTGAGCATGGATGGATCACAATTCAGTTTCCAGTGTGTTAAGATCCTTCTTTAATAAGTTCCTGTTTCTGGTTAGAGGGCATTGTGTCTTATTGGGAAATTTCTACCCCTCCTTAGAGCCAGTAGAGGGGGGGTGTCATAGCAGATAAAACACAGGCCTTGGACTGGGCAGGTCTACAGTAAACATCAGCTCTGCCCTTTACAGGTTCTGCAGGCAAGGTGCTTACCCTTTCTGAGCCCCAAAGTCCTCATGTGTGCAGGGCAGAAGCAGTAGAGCCTCTATCCTAGGCTGTGCTGTCAGGGTTAACTGGCTTGAAGCCTGCAAAGTGCTTGGCCCAGGGCCTAGAACCCAGAGTGCCTAGTTATCGGCAGCTGCTAACAGTAAGCCGAGTGTCTTTGCCCCGCAGAGGTAAGTCTTTCTGAAGGAGCAGACTCCCTATCTTCTTCCACACCACCTTAGTTGGCAGTTACTTGCGGATGGCAGAGCGGAAAGGAAGAGAGGAAGGAAGGAGCTGTTAGAGGAGAATGCAGGCAGGATCCCGGCCCCCGGCCCTTAAACACACAGAGGCCCTGCTGTCAGCTGAGAATCCAGGGCTGGGAGGCAGGCCCCTGGGTGCTCAGGCAGCTTGCCTCCTCTCCCCCTGCTCTCGCCCCCTTGCCCACCTACCCCGCTAGCTCCCTGCCAGTCTTGCATGTTCCTTTCAATCTTGCAGATTGTGGGCGGAGTCCGGAAGGTCATGAGCACGCAGGCCTGACTGACGGCAGCCAGCATCTAAACTCCTCTTGCTATCCGTCTACGTGTATTACGGACATTCTGCTCAGCTACAAGCACCCCGAGGTCTCCTTCAGCATGGAACAGGCAGGCGTGTAACAAGAGACAGAGAGTGAGTGTTACCCTGGCCAGGCCCGCGCCAGCCCTTTGGCCCCATGCCAGCTCTGGATCCTGTCAGGAGATCCGTTGCACATGTGGTGGCCAGAATGCTGAACTTGACCATGCCACGCTTCCCCGCATGGCCTTGCCATCTCGTAGCTCTTTCATTAAGTACCGGGCTAGCTGTTCTTGGCGGGGAGGAGGGAGGTACAGAAGAAATGGTGGGTGCAGTCCCTGGCTTTAATGATGGGGCCCAGGATGCCTGACCCACCTTGTGTGATGAGTGCCGTGGCCTACATGGGGGCTGCTGCTGCAGAGGACAGAGGTGGCGTCCAGCCAGGGTCCTAAGGAAAGGGAGTCCTTGAACTCAGTCCTAGAGGATGAAACTCGGCAAGACCCCGTGTCCGGCCACATTTCTCTTGGCTGTGCAGACACAAGAGGCAGACATTCCAGAGACAGGCCTGTCATAGGAAATGGGTCAGTGGACACAGTAGCTACCACTGGGTGGCTTTGAAAAATCTTTGTCGGATGGATGTTAAGCCATCTGGCAAATCTATAACAGAGCCTCTTAAGTAACCCAGATAAAAGTGAACCGGTTGAATTTTTAAAAACATTTTCAACAGAATACTTGAGTGTCTTTCTTTTTCAAACTAATTCTCCTCTTTGTCTGCTCTCTTGCAGGTTTTGTGAACAACTTGGGAATAAAAAGGTTCTTTTTAAACCAACAGTATCTAGCAGCGTTGCGCCAAATTGCCATTGTGTTTCTCTCCACCCAGAAAATCATGGCTCCTTCCCTCACATTTGGGTCATCCGTGTGCTGTTCTTTTGGGTCCTGAGGGGGTTTGCCATGTTTGCTTGTATGACCAAGTCACCAAGAAAATAAACAGGAAATCCATGTTCTCCACCTTTTGTGAAGGTGTATTTGGTGTATCTGAGTTGATTTTTTTTTTCATTTTTAAGCGTTCAGCTTATTTGTATGTTTTCTTTTGGAGGTGTTCTTCTTTCTCTCTCTCTCTTTTTTTTTTTTTTTTTTTCTTGGTGACAGGAGAGCAAAGCAGAGGCCAGAGGACTAAGAGCCGCCCCCTCCCCAGTCTTCCCCACAGATCCACGGAGCGCCCTCCACTCACCTGCAGGAGTAAATGCTGAAGGATGGCCTCCTCTGGAGCCGCGGCGGCTGGGGAAGGGAGAAGGGGAGGGGTGGGGGCCTTTGACTCTTGGAGAACCAAAATCAGAGAAGCAGCCCCAAGCCTGGAACCTGGGGAGGCCTTTACTGCCAAGATCCACTGGAAAACATGTCTGGTCCAGCCAAGATCATAGCAAGACTTCCGTGTGGAGGCCCCTCTCTCCTGGAGAACTCAGCTCCCCTCCTCTAACCTGGGAAGCCGGTTGTCTTTTACCATCCCGCTGGCTCTACCCAGGCACTGAACCCCAGCGGTGGTGCACTTTGCTTTTTGTGTCATCTTTCAGTCTCATTTTATATTGTGCTGTAAGAAGGACTGTTTCTCCTTTTATATATGAATATATATATGCTTTTCCCCGTCAGCCTTTTTTGCAGGCAAGTATAGGAGGTTGCCTTGGGTCCCGCTTCTCTCCTAACCTCCTGCTCATCCCTGGGCATCCTCAGCCCCTATTTTAATTCATGATCATGTAGGAATTGTTTTGGGTAAATGTTGATATTGTTATTATTGTTATTATTATTATTAATAAAAACAAAGGAATTTTTGTTTAAAAGAGAAATGTTTAACAAGATTCTGTTCTACCTGAATTGTGACTTGCACCTTTTGTTCAAAGTGTTTTATTTAGGCATTGTAACTGTGGCCAGTTCTCACTCGTGCCAGTGCCAGATGTCGTGGTCCTCTCCTGTTGAAGCAGTGCACACAGGATAGCTGCTGTTTGTCGTTAGCTTTCCTTTTCTTCACTGTTAGAAACCAAAGTCGTCTCTGCTGGCTGGGGGCTGAGAGAGGATCTGGGTTTAACTCCTTCTGACCTTCAAATCAGAAAGAGATGTAAAATCTTCTGACTCTTGATCCTTTTCTCTGAGAAAGGAGAGTAAAAGGACCCTAGGCCCCTCCTAGCCTTTCATCCTGAATTTGCACAGAGGAAAGCAGGTGCCCAGCATGGCAGTCCTGAGGTGGCCGGCAGCATCCCCCATGCCGACTGCCCTCTCCACTGATCCTGGCAGCTTAGTTCCTGGACTCAGTATCCCTCGAGTGGATTTCTACAGCGCAAGGGCCTTTCTCAGGATCTGTCCCATATTTCCATGATCCCCAATCCCCTCCCCACCCCACCCCTACCCCCACACACACTTGGTGGGACTACCAGCTGCTCACCAGAAGGGGCTACCAGGAAAGCCCTGAGAGCTTCTGTTTGGGCTCGTTCCAACCCTGATGCCCCTCTCACTCGCCCCACCCCACCCATGCTCAGCCTGTTCTGTTTACATGATACTGTATTTTGGAAGAGCTGATTGCCATCCTCCAGCAACCACCCAGACGAAAGCCAGTGAGCCTATTAACTGTGCCATCTTGCAACTACATTTTTTAAAGGAAATCATTGCTTTGTATTGTAGTAACCAATATGCGCAGTATATGTTGAATGTATATGAATATACTTTCCTAATTCTGTTATTTTAAAATGTCAGAAGTATTTTTTTCTTTCTCATTTATGTTGAACTAAAAAAGGATTAAAAAAAACCCTCCAGACCCAAGTTGCAGTAAGACCTTTAGTCCTTTTTTTGTGGGGCACTTACAACTCAGTAACTTAGTTGGACAGGAGGGGATTGTGAAAATAAGATACTGACTGTGGTCTTAAGTTGGTACATTATTTGTGCATCCAGGTGGGTAGGAGTTAGAAACATTGGAGGCTGAAGAGGTCTAGGGTGGCGCTCGAGTGCTTCATTATCTCACCCCACCTTGTGAAACTGGCATTCTCTAGAAGCCTGAACTCAGCTTCACACTGTCTCTAGGCAGCCACCTTAGACTCTGCCCCTTCACAAGGGAGCATTTGAGTTTGCTGAGTTTGGTGGAAAACAGGTTCCTTGAGAGAGTACTTTTGAAGGCATAGAGAGAGGGAGATACTCAAAGAGTAGTCCCAGGCTAGGACCTTTATGAGGTAACCCCAATCAGTCTGCTGATAGGATGGTCAAATAAGTGTTGGGATAGAAAGGAGGCTTTTTCCTATTGTTTCCCCCTTTTTCCACAGCTGGACTCTGAAAGGCAGGGTAGAATTTCCTGCAGGGGCCCAGCCGTGGCTAAGGGATAGCTGATTGAAGGACCTCTGAAGAAACGTTACTGAAGCTGGAAGTACTGACTGAGTTTGAAGAAAGAAGAGTGCGAAAGGGGGGCTTGCATCAGCCTCCAGTCTTCAGTGGACTAGGAAGTAGCCATGGGAGCATTTAGAATGGGAAAGACCTTTCTCAAGAAGGGTCTCAAGAAAGGATTCTAGAAACCCTTTGAGCCTGTACACACGCTCATTTAAGATTAGGTGAGTCTCTCTGGAACCACAGTGATGTACCCAAATGCCTTCTAACAACCTTTGGCAATAGGTGCCATCCCGTCCTGCAATCAGCCAGGGTGCCTTTGGGCTAGAGCTAGAATGAGCTTGGGGGGGAAACCGGGCTCTCTCCTGGATCTATAGAGATCCTGAGCTTGAGCTTCCAAACCCAACCCCAACTCCAAGGATCAAGAATTCAGAGGGCTGGTGTGTCCCCCAAGGAGCCAGACCCCTGTTGGCACTACTTGCAGATAAGCTCTGCCTTCATGTCGGTCTCCTGAGCAGGAAGACAGGACAGAACTGGGCAGAAGATTGGTTACAGTGCCCTGCCCTAGGGGCTAACCTGGGGTCCTCTCCCCAAGAGCTGCAACAAAATTGCCAAATAGGAAAACTGGGTGAGGGAAGAGATGTCTCCTGCCTGCCCTGCTCAGCCAGAACCTCTCCCCCACCCCACGCCCAAGCATGCAGTCCCAGCCTGCACCAGGCACTCTTGGGGTAGACAGAGCAGAGAATGCGCCAGGGCCGCCAGACGCCCTTCCCAAGGCCTGTGCCTGCATCTAGACCTTTCTGCTGGAGGCCCACGGGCAGCCACCCAGCAGCTAGAAGCCAGGTCCCCCGAGTCCTGGTCGTGCCAACACCAATACTAAATAGCTGTGGGACACAAGCGAGTCACTCGGCAGCCTTGAGCTGAGCTTTTCTCAACAGCAAAACTACCATGATACCTGCTCTGGCAGCCTGATAGGGACACAGTAAGTTACCTCTGAAAGTGCTTTGGCCACTAAAGAACTGTGCAAATGTTGGATATTAGCTTTAGTTAACAATAATCATTTAGTATCAGACCAAAGAGAAGGGTAAAACAGTGGCTAGACGGCCAACTGTTACCTTCTGAGATTTTCCCAATCTGGGATGTGCTCTAACCCCCAAAAGGAAGGAAGCTCCCTTGGGCTGAGGCAGCTGTGAGCTGCCCCTGTAGGCACCAGCCTCCTTCCCACTCAAGACAGGTAGAAAAAGCTTAAATGGCCAAGAGGTGGCCAGGCTGCTCGCCTCCTTCTACACGGTCCCACAGACCTCTGGGGCTGGGTTGGTCCTGGAAAAGAGGCCCTACATCTCAGCAACTGCAAGCCAGGGCACGCAGAGAAACGTGGGACTTCCCAGCTTCTGCTGCCAGAACAGAAGCTGTGGTCCAGGGCCAGCGCAAAGGTGCAGGTGTGTTCGTTGGGACCAAGGGGACCGAATACCAGAGACTGGGATTCTGGGACGTAGAGTCGCTACTGTTTGCTAAGTGCTAGGTACCCTCCTAACAGTTTTGCATACATGGTGTATTCATTTCCTATCACTTGCGTAACAGATTGCTGCAAACTTAGTGGCTTAAAACAATACAAATTTATTATCTTACAGTGCTGGAGGTCAGAAGCCCAAAATGCATCTCACCAGGCTAAAATCAAGGTGGCAATAGGACTGTTCCTTTCCGTGCTCTGGGGGAGAATCCTCGCCTTTTCCAGCTTCTACAGGCTGCCTGCATACCTCGGCTCATGGCCCCCTTCCAGCAACCGCATCACTACGACCTCTGCTTCCATTGACACATTGCCTCCCCCTTAAAGGACTCCTGTGGTTACACTGGGCCCACCTGGATAACCCAGGATACTCTCCATCTCAAGGCCCCTGACTTAATCACACCTGCAGACCTGCTATTGCCATGTAAGGTAACATGTTCACAGGTTCCAAGGATTAGGACTAGGTCATCCTTGGGGTGGGTGGGGCATATTCTGCCTACACATATGCAATCCCTATTATAACCCTAGGAGAGGCACATTCTATCATTATCTTCATTTAACAGATAGGAAACAGGTACGGGGAGTTTATGTAACCTGCCCAAGGTCTTACAACTAACAAGTGACTCAGCGACAAAGCTGAGACTCAAACCTAAGGTCATCTGGCTCCAGAGCTGCCTTTTCTGAGGTGAACAGCATGAGACCAGCTAGATTCCATGAGAGACCTCGGGGCCAGCCTCTCCAGGATCCAGCGGACACGGGCACCGGGCTGGGTCTTAGAGCGCTAGAAAGTTCCTGAGTAGATGGTACATGGCACATTTCTGCCCTGGGGCCCAAGTCCAGAGGCCTTGGGTTCTAGGTCCAGCCCTACCTCAAACTCCCGGAGAGACTTTGGGCAAATTCCTTCACTCTCTTCAATATCTTCATCCATAAAAGGTGTGGTTGGGGAGTGGCTGAAGTAGTTGATCTCAAAGTTCCTCTCAGCTTGGTCATTCACGTGTTCTATGACTCAGGTCCTGTCAGCAGGCCAGTGTTGAGGTCCTGGGGCTTCCAGGAGAAACCTTGGGAAATGGTGGGGCAAACAGCAACGTGCACACACAGCGCTTTCCATTGGCAGGATCTCACACAGTCCTCTCACAGCCTTGAAAGCTGGGTATTCTTGTCCCATTTTACCAATAGGAAGCTGAGACTCAGAGAGAGAGCACAACTGGCAAGATCCTCCAGCAAGTTGGGAGGCAAAATGAAATGGGCTACCTCCTAGCCTAGGGTCTTTCCTAGAGCCGGTATCCATTCTCACCTGTGTGTGCGCAAACACAAATATGGACACTGCCCAGAGGTTTCCATTAAGATACATGTATTCAATCCAAGTAACTGTCCTTTATTCTGAGATTATGCCCTTTTTTAGTGTTACGAAGCCTTTTCTTTCTTGAAGAGATGGTCCTCTGATGGTAAGATAGGTTTTTTTTTGGGGGGGGAGGCGGATGGGAAGTATCATTACAGGAATTAAAAGTTATCAACTCCATGTTGGTCTCTAGAGTTTGTTCTGAAATGTTTGCGGTCTCTGAAATCTCAAGGTCTGGGAACCACTGAGCCACTCCAAGTCCCTCTCCCCGCTCACCAGGCAGCTCCTGGGGCCACACGTTCATTCCCCCAGGTGTACAGATTTTGGGGGGGTTGCGGATGGGGGTTGCAGGGGCTCTTGGACTAGGGATAAGACAGTGTCAGGGGGAGGAATGTCTGCCGCCATTGCAGGGAGGGGGAAGGGGCAGCGGCGCAGTAAGACAATCTCTGAACAAGGGCAGGGGGGATGGGGGAGGTGAGGGTTGGGTGGAGGAGTGGAGGAATCCCAGCCAGCTCAGTCTGTCTTCCCCTCCTTCTCTCCCCTGCTGCACTGGCACAATAGACAATTGTGCACTACCCCCTCCCTGATCCTGACCCCCATGGAGGGGAGGGGGGTGGGTGCAGCCAACCCCGAGCCTGGGCACCTACAGGCCCACACACACACCCCGCACCCCACCCCCTTCCGAATCCTTGATCCCTGGCCCTGCAGCCCCCACAGCTTCCTGTTTGCCCATTCTATTTGCCCAGCCCAGGGGACAGAGCTGATCCTTGAACTCTAAGTTCCACATGGCCAGGACCTTATTAGCCTCCCGGCCCAGCCCCTGCCTGGAGACATAAATAGGTCCATGGGGAGACCTGGCCGCTCAGAGGCTGCTGAAAGGCTTCAGGTAAGTGCTGCTGCCCCCTCCAAGGGACCCTGGCTTCCCTGGCTCTAGGCATTTGCAGCTCAGGTGCTGGGACTCTGGCTCCAGATTCTGCCCACGCTGGGGCTCTGGGGACCCTGGGCCTTCCCCCACTTCTTGCCCCTCCTCTCCTGGCTGGAATGAGTTGGGGAGTCCAGGGCTCTCTCAGACGAGAGGCTGGCCCCTACTCAGCCAGGCCCCTCTTCTCCTACAGGCCACCCACGTCCCTTCAGGATGAGAGCGGCGGTGCTGACCTTGACTGTGCTCTTCCTGACGGGTAGGTGACCCCAAGCTAGGGGATCCCTCAACCATGGGGGAGGGGCTGCTCCCTCAGCCCCTCTGCTACCTGGGCACAGTCCCTGCACGGCCCATCCCAGCTCCCCGGCCTCCAAGCCTGGCATCGCAGCTCAGACCCCGTCCCACATGCAGGCCTGAGCCAGGTCTCCCCTCTCACCCCCAGGGAGCCAGGCTCGGCATTTCTGGCAGCAAGATGAGCCTCAGGAGCCTTGGGATCGAGTGAAGGATTTTCTGAGCATCTACTTGGATGCTGTCAAGGACAGCAGCAGAGACTATGTGACCCAGCTTGAAAGCTCCACCTTGGGGAAACAGCTGAAGTAAGGACCGAGCCCCCGGGGTGGGCGTGGGGGTGCAGCAGAGAGCCTGGAGGAAGATGTTGGCGCTGCTTGATGAGCTGGGCCCCTGGAAAGCCTGGATGGAGGAGCAGGAGTGGGATGCTCAGGCCTGGTCACAAACCGTCCAGCAGGAAGGGACAGGACCAGTTACGGCATCCTGCTTGCAAGTCAATAAGCCCTTTACCATTCTGTACTACCTCCTCTGCTCCGCCCAGTGGCACTGTCTGTAGGGAGAGGAGGCTTGAAATACAGAGGTGTGGTTCTTACAGGGCCCGGCTCTGGGCACGGCCAAGACAGGGCTCCAGTCCCAGCTGTGTCTTACCAGCTGAGTTGCCTTGGCTGGGTCTCTGCACCTCTCTGTGCCTCAGTCCATCTGTATAATGGGACATGGGGAGGCGGGAGGGGAACTGGAGAAGGTGGGAAAAGCTAGGTGGAGAGCCTGCCCCCCCACCGACCAGGTCTCAGCACAGGTAAGCTGGGGTGCTGGTCCAGGGTCCCTGGGAGGCCACCCCTCAGCCCCTCTCTCCCTTTTCAGTCTGAAGCTCCTGGACAACTGGGACACGTTGAGCAGCAGCGTCACCAAGCTGCGTGAGCAGCTGGGCCCCTTGACCCAGCAGTTCTGGGATAACCTGGAAAAGGAGACGGTGGGGCTGAGGCAGGAGATGAACAAGGATGTGGAGGAGATAAAGCAGAAGGTGCAGCCCTACCTGGAAGAGTTCCAGGCCAAGTGGCAGCAGATGGTGGAGCGGTACCGGGAGAAGGTGGCGCCCCTGAGCCAGGATTTCCGCGAAAGCGCGCAGCAGAAGCTGCAGGGGCTGCAGGAGAAGCTAAGCGAACTGGGCCAGGAGGTGCGCGACAACGCACGCTCCTACGTGGACTCCCTGCGCGCGCAGCTGAGCCCCCACAGCGAGGAGCTGCGCCAGCGGGTGCTAGCCCGGCTCTCGGCGCTCAAGGAGGGCAGCAGCAGCTTCGCCGAGTACCAGGCCAAGGCCTCGGAGCAGCTGAAGGAGCTCACGGAGAAGGCCAAGCCCGCCTTCGAGGACTTCCAGCAGGGTCTAATGCCCGTGTTGGAGAGCTTCAAGGCCAGCTTCCTGACCGCCCTGGAGGAGGCCACCAAGAAACTGAACGCCAACTGAGGGGCCCGCCGCCACTGGGGCTCCTTCCTGGCCTTGGGCGGAGTGCCGGACCCTAGGGTGGCCCTCTCCTTGGCTTCCCCTTTCCATCTCTCAATTTCTTAGAATAAACATTTCCAAACTGGGAAGCAGCTTCTTTTCCTGACGTCCTGAGTGCTGGAAGGGACATCTGGGGGAGGCTGTCGGGGGCTTTGGCCAGGGACTGCGCTGTTGATTTGCCAGTGGGAGCCCATCAACCCTAAGCCCAGATGGAGCCTCTTAAGGGCCTTAAAGTTGCAGGACCTGCTGGCACCTGGTGGGATGGGAATGTGGTTGTAGAGTCCCATTCCTAACGTGGCCCAAATCATGAATAATAGAGGACCAGGCAAAACAACAGGTAATCCAATGCCAAGTGTCCCAATAATTAGGTCCTGCAGCCCTGTCTGAGGAGGGTCAGGGACTCACATTAGCTTTGCCGGGAGAAGTGGGTCCCCTGTCTCCAGAGGGCAGATGGCAGGAGCCTCTTCCAGGCCCTGGCTCTGAGGGGTGTGGCATGGGCCCCAAGGAGCCCTTGGGCCTGGAAGGATTTGGGCAGGTCCAAATGGAGAGCTTGGGGCTTGCTTCTTCCTCCTTTATAATTCAACAAACATTTAAACAAATGCTTCCCTCTGCTTGTTCACAAGGGCAGCGTCCACTTGTGGTGCTTCCACCCTACCAGAAAAAGCCACTCAGGCTCAGCTGTGGAAGCCACCCACCCATGGGGCTCTAAGCCCTGCTACCCCTTCTTTCTGCTAACTCTGGCCTGAGTCAAACATAATCACCACCTTTTGCAGGCAATTAGCTCATTTTTATTTCCAAGATGCTTTCATAACCATCAGCTCACTGCATCCTTCCCAGAATCCTGGGGTAGGTTGCCATGAAATCCATTTTACAGATGAGGAAGCTGAAGCTTGGAGATGTGAAGTTACTCTCTGGGGCTGATGAGCAGGGCAGGCTAGCTGGCCCAGGCATCCACAATTACTATATATATTTAAAAAATGAAGTATGGGACCAGGCACTCAAGTTCCTGTGGGTGTTCCCACGTGTGTACATTCTCACATCTTCATCCCTCTGCACACTCATCCGTGTGGCCCTGTGTGCATGCTTTGGCTTCACAGGGCTGGACAGTGCATTCTTGGAACCTTCCTGACCCTCTCCCCACAGGGCCTTTTGCCTCCTTGGGAAGGCCACTGGATAATCTGTCCTTCCTCCATCTCCATGTATCTGAACAACCTTCCGGATAATGGGATGCATTTTTCAGTTCCTAACCATCCAGAACTACAACAATGGTTGTCAAGCCCAGATTTGGGTGGGGTCGTTTTCCCGATGTGGGGTGCTGAGCTCCTTGTTTCCACTTGGGCTGGAAGAGAAACCCAGGTGGATTTCCAAAGACAGCTCGGATAGGGCCCCGGTGGGGCTGGCTGTGCTGCGGCCAGTAGAGGAGCCCTCCTCCCTCACCCCGACCGCTGATGCAAGAGTAACAAAGCTTCCTTCTGCATGAGCTGAGCAGAACACGGGCAGCGGATCTGGCTTTGGGGCCTGCCCTGGCCACTCGTTGGCTCTGTGATGCTGGGCAAGTACCTTTACCTCTCTAGGTCTCAGTTTCTTCACCTGAAGAGTGGGGGCCCTGCTTAAATAGCCTGTCGTTCTGGAACACTTTGAAATGAACATTTGTTGGCTGGGGGAGACACAAAGCCTCTGTCGGGGTGACCTTGTGTTCCTGCTTGGTTCCTAGGGCCCTGCCCCCACCCTCCCATCTTGGTCGCAAGGGAAGGTCAGCTCAGCCTATGACAACACTGGCCACCCTTTACCAGGCAACTTTGATGTGCCAGGTGCTACCCAGACACTCCAAACACTGTCTCAGTACATTCTCACCGCAAGCCTGCAACCGATGGGCTGTTACTGTGCCCACTCTACAGATAGGAAGCTGAGGCTGATATTAGGCGGTGGAGCCAAGGCTAGAGTCTCGTTGTATCTTCTGCCAGCCGCTGCCCCATCCTGCCTCCTTTCCCTCGAGTGTGGTTGAGAGGGGTCTGGGAAGTGCAAGGCAGCCCCACAGTTTTGGTGAACACACCCGGTCACAATTCTGATGCCGACTTCAAAGTGCCAGCCCAGTTCCTGGCAGAGAGGGCACACTTGAGTTGTGTTGTTCAGCCCTCAGCAGTTTATCAAAATATTTTCAAAGCTATTTTCCTGTTTGGTCTCCACACAAACATGTCAAGGCAGGCAGAGCAGACAGGGTTATTTCTACCTTTCACCCGGCTCCTGAGAGGACACTGGAACCCAGGCCTGCCTGCGTTGGAGCCAGCCCCTACCCCCGCCCCCAGCCCAGCCCAGGCCCACACCCAAGCACACATGGCACACATGGGCTTCCTGGCACATGGCAGTTCTCATCTAGCTTTATTGGGAGGACAGCATGCCCTGGGGGTGGGCCAGGTCTGGGATGGGGTGGCAGGGGAGCCAAGAATGCTGTCCCTTTCCAGAGACCTGCCAGGGCACTCTGGAGGCTGGAGGACCCAGGAAGCCCGTGGGATGGATGGGCAGGTGGTCTGGGATGTCGAGGTCTCATTCGGTCTCAGAGGCTGGAGTCGGATTGGCCTCCGGGGATGGATCCCAGAAGGTGGAGAACTTGCTCTTAATCGTGCCCCAGTAGTCTTGCAGAGAGGTGAGGCCACTGTTCATCCAGTCACTGGGGACGAGACGAGTGAGCAGAAGTAATCAGGTAGCGCAACTGCGGGGCCACCACTCATACCCCCCGCTGCCTCTCCCCGCCTACCGCTGCCAGCCCTGGCAGAAAAGATACTGAAAGTGGCAAAGGGACAGAGGCCGGGTCGGCCCCTGTGCCCCAGGAGCTGAGACAAGCTGGAGTGGGGAGACATAAGGTCAGGGCTGCAAGCTGAGCCCTGTGGGAATGGCTCTGCACAGGGTGGGATGCAGGGAGGCACTCTCGCATCTGGACAGACCACTGAGTGACTGGGGAGGTCACTTAACCTCTGGGAGCCTTCGTTTTCTCATCTGCAAAATGGGAAAAGAATTCCTACTCCACAGCCACTTCTGAGGATTAAGAATGCTTGCGAACACCCCGGCGGGGTAAATGGCAGCCGAGCAGAGGTGGGGAGTGGAGGGGCCTGGTGGCCAGATGTGTGGGCGGAAGGGCAGACTTCTGCAGGGCAGGTGGGAACGGGGAAGCGAGGGCGGCGGGCGTACCTGGCCTGCTGGGCCACCTGGGACTCCTGCGCTCTGGTCAGTGCCTCCTGGGCGGTCTTGGAAGCATGCTGCATGTAGCCCTGCATCAAGCCCAGAAGGGAGTCGTCCTCTTCCACTTCCGCCCCTGTGGGGAGAGCAGGATTGAGCAGGCAGCTCGGCCTTGGGGCCACCATTCAGGGCCAGGAGTCCCCAGGCCGCTTCCCGAAGCCCTGCCCCCAGCCCAGACCCCCCAGCGTGCTTACGGGCGGAGGCCAGGAGCACCAGGAGGGCAGCAAGGACGAGCACCCGGGGCCGCATGGCACCTGTGTTCCTGCAGGGGAGCAGCCTGTGAGGGGCACCCCGAGTCCCCCCTCACTTCTGGGGCCCTCCCTGAGGAAAGGGTGGACCCTGAGCTGGGGCCGGCCGGGAGGAGAAGGGGGCTGCTCCCACGCTGATACGGGGAGGCCAAGGGCTCTCAGGCCAGGCCCAGAGGGGTGCCTGGGAATCAGGACCCTGGGTTCTGGCCTGGGCTCTGCTGCTAATGTGCTGTGTGACTGTGGGTAGGTTGCTCTCCCTCTCCAGGCCTTGGTTTTCCTGTCTGAGGTAGGACTGGGGCGTCTACGGCTTCTTCCAGCCCTAAACCTTGAGAGTTAGGGGAAAGTATGCAGAGCAGGGGCCAGCCAGCTCCGGGCTCCAGGCCCGGCTCGGCCTCCATGTCTATTTGGCCATGGGCAAGAGTCCTCCCCTCCCGGAGCCTCGTTTCCCCCCAGTATTCAAGCAGTTGGGGGCACTCAGCAAGCCCTAAGGCCTCTTTGGTTCTAGCAAGCTCTTCTCCAGGCTCTGCTGGCTCAGGGACCCTTCTCTGCCCCTCCCCTCCTGCTCTCCTCCCCAGGGGCATTACCTGGAGCAGCTGCTTCTTGGGATGCACTGAGCAGGCAGACAAGAGGCTTCTGACCTGTCTTATATTGTCCCCAGGGCAGCGGGCACCCAGGGCTCAGTGAGCCGGGCAAAGGTCGCCTGCCGACCAGTCCAGATCAGGGCCCGAGGAGGTGGCCAGAGGCAGCCAGGCCTGCTGGGAGAGTTGGGAAATCTCTAGGAGGCTGTGAAAGCCCACGCTGCAGCCGAGATGGGCTGAGGAACTAGGCGTGTTTCAGGGCCTGGGGGGTCCCCATTCCCTCCTAGCAGGGTGGCTTCCCACGGAGAGGCTAGTGGGATGGGACAGGGACTGAGGGGACAAGCCAGGGGTCCCCGGCCCACCTCAGCTCCTCATGTAGGAGTTTTCAGGTCCCTCCCTCCCCCTCCCTCCATCTTACCCAACTCCACCCCCAGCCCTGAAAACAACCTGGACAGGGGCTTGGGGCCTTGGGCTTCTGGAACAACTGTCCCCCTCTTGGTGGGTTTGGGTGGGTGGTGTCTAGAGAGTGAAGTCACAGAAGACCAAAGGGGAGAGGCTTGTGTGGGGTGGGGGTGACAGTTGAGTTCACACAGCCCCTCACCCCGACCCCACACCTCCATCTCTGGGCTCACGCCCAGGTGCTGCTCACCCAGAAGCTGCCCCCAGCTGAGCCCAGGGGCAGGGGTGATGGGAGAAGGGCAAAGCCCACCGTGAGGGAAGCCTTTGTCCCTCCTGCCTCCCCTCCTCCTCACCTTGCCCTTTGGACCCACTGATAACATTCCCTGGGCTGGGGCAGGAGTCAGGCTCCTGGCTGGGACCCACCCCCAAAGCATGGCCGCTGGGATGGATTCCTGGAGCTGAAGACCTCTCAGCCTCGGGCCTCAGCTTCCTCAGCTTGGAAATAGCAACTCCCATGGCCCCCTGGCCTGGTGGGTGCCTAGAAAGAGGGCGGGGAGAGAGCTGAGAGCAGAGTGGCCTTCCAGGAGAGGCCTCGGGCCCTTCTCTTGGGGCGAGGTGTCCCCTGGGCACTGTAGCCTGGGTGGCAGCATCGGAGAGCTTTGTCTGCTGGATGCTAGGACTTCGGAGCCAGGAAGTCCTAGTTTCAATGATGTCGTCATATGCTCCAGAGCATCTCAGAGACTTACTTTTCTCCTCGGTAAAATGGGGATAGAATACTGATCTTCCAGATCTGTGGTAAGAAGTAAATGAGAGGACGTGTGCACGGCAGCTGGCTCATGGAAGGAGCTTGATATATCTCTTTCTCTGCCTGCCCAGGACCATGCTTCTCCCCAGACAGCACTGTCTGGAGGGAGGAAAGAGGGCTTTTGGCAGGCAGCCATTCTCAAGAAGTAGCTAACCCCACAGTGCAAAATCAGAGGCCTGAGAATGATCACGGACTTACCCTCAGAAATTTTTATCCATGGCTGAGATTTGAAATTCCTCTATTAGAGATTCATTTCTTTGGCTTAAGACTTTGCTATTAAAATGCAGATAATCAGAATCCTGTGAAGTAGACATTATTTTCCCCATTTTATAGGTGAAACCTGAGGCTAAAAGGGGAAGAGACCTCCCAAACAGCACACAGCCCATCAGTGGGAGAGCTGGGAACCAGAATCTAGGTCTTCAAACACTCAGGCTGGTACCAAATGGCCTGGGAAACGAGACCCTCGAAGACTCATCGGTCCCTCAAGCCTCAGAGTACATCCGTTTCAGATCTCTTCCTGAGAGCAGACTTTGCTGGTGGGGTGGGGAGGGAAGGAAGTTGATTAGGAGGTCCCTGAAAGGTTTTGATCCCTGCTGGGTGGGCAGGAGAGGGTGCGTGGCTGTAAGGCAGTGCAGAACCATGCATGAGGTCTGTCTATGGTACAGACGGGACTGCAGCTCAGCAAGGGGAGCTGGCTTGCCCACGGTCACACAGGCCCTGTGTGCCCTCGTCGTGGACTCCTCCGACTCACGGGGACAGGTCCTGCTGGCAGTGCTGACACTGAGACCAGCTGGAAGGCAGGCTGCTCTTTCCATCGTCAGCTCCTAGCCTCTAAGACCGGGCACAGTGTCTCCTGTTCTCTCTCTTCCAATCACAAATCCATCTACAGAGAGACATGAGATACATGGCCAGACTTTTAGAAATAAATTCGCTTGTTAACAGGACCATCTCCCCAGCCGCTGGGAGGCAGCGCACACTCCCAGGCCTTATGCTAAGCCCTTAGTGCTGGGCTGTAGTTTGGTGCTTACAGACAGTTAAAATATTTGCAACACTTCTGTGAATCTGTACACAACCAGGCACTCTCGACATACTCAGACACAGACATGCCCAGAATGCATACATCCAGGGGCATGAGACAGGCGCACCTCTGTACCTGCCACATGCTGGCAGCACTTGCTGTCTAGACTGTGAGCCCAAGAGGCCAAACAACAGCTGAGGTGTCCTCTGTGACTCACTCCCCACCTCATCTCAGCTCCAGGTGGCAGGGCCAGGGGACTGCACACAGACGCTGTGCGCCCCTCCCCAGCAGGTTGGTGCCCACTCCAGAAGCAGGAGCAGGACCAATGGGTCACTGTTGCAGGGAGGCGAACCTTTCAGAGGCCAAGCGTGGCCTACCACTTAGTGAGCACCATCTACTACTCCATGGGCTAGCTCACTGACTCCCCACAGCCAGGAGGCAGTGGCTATGATCATGCCAGAAGGTTTAAGAGATTTCCCCAAGGCCACACAGATGGCAAGTGGTGGAGCCCAGATGCAAACCCAAGGGGTCGGATTCCAAAGTCTGAACACCTACTGAGAGATGGCACGGCTGCTCCAGGAAGGCGTGAGCTCCCTGATGCCAGAGTGGACCGAGGGTAGCCTGGAAACCACCCGTGGGGACCCTGCAGAAGGCGTGCAAGCATCAGGATGCCATTTAGCTCTCTTCAGCCACTTCCGGGACATGAAATAAGGATGGCACAGTAAATCAGGTTAGCGCTTCATTTTACGAGTGAGTGGAGCCCACCCGCACGTCCAGCACCTCAGTCAGGGAGAAGCCAACAATGCAGCATAACGCACATTCTTCCACGGGCCATGGAAGGCGGTGCGGTCCAGCAGAGGGACCCCAGCTGACCACAGTTCTCCGTCTTGTCAGTGGACGTCTTCCTGTGATTCTCACGAACCTCACGTCTGAACAGAGCTCCTGGGCACCAGCACCCTCTCCCCCATCCCCGGAGGAGAGACCTCAGGCCCTGCCATTCTGCTCAAGTCCACAGCTCCTGCCCAGGGAGTGTGGCTTGGGGGCGGGGGGAGGAGTGCAAGCCCACCAGGGACCCTCCAACCAGAGAGCTCACTGGATGTCAGCTCTCTCCTATACCCCCTGCTTTGGTCCAAATGAGAAAAACTGTATTATTGACAACAAGAGCAATAAATATAGGGCTTACTCTGTGCCAGTCCTTATATTACCCACTTCACAAGCAACATTTAATGTGCCAAACAACCCCACTGTTCAGGGGAGAAACTGAGGCTCAGAGTCGTGGGGCAAGAAGCAGGCATACGCTGCACCCCCTCAGGATAGGAACTCTGCCTGCACCTTCCACCTGCCCAGGGGCTCTCAAGACCCCTCCTCCTAGGTCTTAGCCCTCTCCCCCCAACTGCAGCCTGCACACTGGAAGGATGTGGGGTCAGCGGCAGATGGGGGGGGGCTATCTCTAATGTGGCAGATAGGGGAGACGTGGACTTTGCGCCCCCGTGCCTGGCACAGACCCAGAGCTGCCAGCAGGGCCTCTGGGATATCGGTCCCAGGTTCAGGGGCTCTCCTGGACCTTGTTTCTCCCACAGCTCTCACACCACCCCCTTCCAAAATAGGTGGGGCACAGCACAGAACAGCTTCTCCCGACAGCCTCCCAAGCCCTGGTCTGCCGTCAGCGTCCACGTACTCTGAGAGTCACTAAAGTCCAAGAGGCCTCCTAAGAATGTGTCACCTTCCAACGTGGAGTCACACTGGGGAGGGAGGCGGGGAGAGGAGCCTAGCAGGAGTTTAAATGTCTGGCCGGCTCTGAGCTACGGTCAGTTTGGACAGCAGCGCAGGTGAACTGCCTGGGACCACTCCTTGGCCTCCTTCTGATTCCAGGAAGGATCCAGGGCTGTGCGAGACTGCTCGGGGCCAGCGAGGAGCCCAAGATGTTTCTGAAGGTTGTGGTCCTGAGCCTGGCCCTGGTGGCTGTCACCGGTGAGCAGAATCTGTCCCTCGACGGGGACACTCAGGTGGGACCCACCTGTGCATTGAGTGAGGCAGGGTAGAGAGACTGGGGCCAGTGGGAAGGACAATTCTGAGAGCCTGTTGGCTCCAGCTGGACACAAGGGGGCTGCCCAGGGCCACCGAGCTCTCGGGGAGCTGGCCCATTGCCAGCCACAGGCCCAGTGGCGTTGGTGCTAGACCGGTTTCACCTGGCCCTGTGACTTCCACCTGGCAAAGTGCAGAGGGAAAAGGGCCCCCCATCGTCCTCCAGTCTGGAGCTCAGGACTTGTGCAGAGGGGCAAGGATGGGTCCTCATGGAGTGCTCTCTGGTCCCTGCCCAGGTGCCCGGGCTGAGGTCAGTGCCGACCAGGTGGCCACTGTGGTGTGGGACTACTTCAGCCTGCTGAGCAGCAACGCTAAGGAGGCTGTGGAGCAGCTCCAGAGGTCTGAACTCACCCAGCAGCTCAAGTAAGAGGGGGCACGGCTGGCAGAGGGCGGAGGGAAGACAGTGGAGCTCTTTAAAGGCTGTGCAGTGCATGGCAAGGGCTGAGCTGGGAGGCAGGAGACCTGAGCTTAGGGCAGCCACTGTGCTGCCACTAAATCCCTGGGTGCCCCTGGGGTTTCTGGGCCAGGGACCCACGGGGCCATCCTGATTGAACTTTCTAGAGTATGACACATGGCCACATCCTCACTGAGGCTCACGGAAGAAAAGGAGGGAGGGAAATGTAATGTGACCTGGGTTCTAATACAGTCCAGAAGGACGGGCCCAGGAGCTTCGTGGGGAAGGAGATGGGGCTATTTGGAGCCTTGAGGATGGCCAGGTGCAAGGAAATCAGCACCTTGTCTCTAGAAGACGCTGGAAGAGGCCCAGAGCACATTTTGTGCCCAGAGCACATTTTGTTATAGACAGTTACCCTGAGTCACAGCGACCTGGAGCTGGGAAGGATCTCAAAACCCAACTCCTCTACTTTGCAGACAGGGAGGGGGACACGATGAGTAGATCCTGGGACAAACTCTGTGGACATGCAGAGGTACGAAGGCAATGTAATAACTTCGTCTCTTTTATCAGTCTCTCAAATCCTAAGGGAGGGCCAGAAGGGAAACGATGGTGAACTCGGTACTCTTGAACACTCACCTGTCCCAGGCAGGCTTGTACAGGCTGAGTAGTAGGTCAGGGGACAAGGTCCTGCCACGAAATGCCCAGTGTAATGGCCCCCTTCCCCGCAGTGCTCTCTTCCAGGACAAACTCGGGGACATGAACACTTACGCAAGTGACCTGCAGAAGCAGGTGATACCCTTCGCCACGGGGCTGCACGAGAGCCTGACCAAGAAGGCGGAGAGCCTGAGGGAGGAGATCCGGAGGGAGCTGGAGGAGCTGCGGGCCGGGCTGCTGCCCCACGCCGACGAGGTGAGCCAGAAGATCAGCGACAAGGTGCGCGAGCTGCAGCAGGGCCTGGGGCCCCTGCGGAAGCAGCTGAGCAAGCAGGTGGACGAGCAGGCCGAGCAGCTGCGGCGCCAGCTGACCACCTACGCGCAGCGCATGCAGACGGCGCTGCGGGAGAACGCGGGCAGCCTGCAGGACTCGCTGACACCCTACACCGAGGAATTCAAGACCAAGATCAATGAGAAAGTGGAGGAGCTCAAGGGCGGCCTCACCCCTTACACGGACGACTTCAAGGCCAAGATCGACCAGCACGTGGAGGAGCTGCGGCGCAGCCTGGAGCCCTACGCACAGGACGTGGAGGGGAAGCTCAGCCACCAGCTCCAGGGGCTGGCCTTCCAGATGAAGAAGAACGCCGAGGACCTGAAGGGCAAGATCACAGCACAGGCCGAGGAACTGCGGCAGAAGCTGGTGCCTGCGGCGGAGGTGCTCGGCGAGCTGAAGGGAAACGTGCAGGGGCTGCAGAAGTCGCTGGCCGACCTGAGCGGCCACCTGGACCGGCAGGTGGAGGAGTTCCGCCGCAACGTGGAGCCCTACGGGGAGACCTTCAACAAGGCTTTGGTGCAGCAGATGGAGGAGCTCCGGCAGAAGCTGGGCCCCTATGCGGGGGAAGTGGAAGACCACTTGAGCTTCCTGGAGAAGGACCTGAGGGACAAGGTCAACTCCTTCTTCAGCACCCTCAAGGAGAAGGAGAGCCAGGACAAGCCCCTCGCCCTCCCCGAGGTGGAGCAGGCGCCCCTGGAGAGCTGAGCTGCTCCTGGCGCTCACTTCCCCCCTTTGCTGCCACCTGCCCTGCCCTGCCACCTGCCTGCCTGTCTATTCGAGAGCAGGCCTTGTATGAGCAGGAGGACACGTGTCCAGTGGGAAGTGGCACCCCCTCTTGCTATTCAATAAAGCTGCTGAGAAACTAGTTGCAGTGTGACTCCTTATTGCTGGGTGGGCTACAAGACTGCACCGTGAAGCTTAGCAGGGGCCAGGCAGGGACACCCTGAGGGCTGGGGAATGAGACAGCAGATGAGGACTGGGGTGCTGGAGCGCACTGTGCGGCGAGCGTTCTAAAGGGGTGGTGGAAAAGATGTCATGCGTTATACACACTCAGGATACAGCCCCCTCATATTCATGTAGCCAGATTTTTTTTTTTTTTTTTGAGGTAACGGGGCTGGGGATTGAACCTGGGACCTCGTATGTGGGCAGCTGGAGTTCAACCACAGCGCCACATCAGCTCCCCTGAGTTGTTTTTTTTCATTTGTTTGCTTATTGTTTGTTTTTTGGTTTTTCGGAGACACCGGGAACCTATCCCGGGATCTCCCATGTGGGAAGCAGGTGCTCAACCACTTGGACTGCTACACCCATGATCTCCAGAGCTGAGGGATGAGGCCTGGAGACTTGGAGGAGGCCTGGAGGTGGGGCGGAGCCTGTGCCTGGAGCCTGCGGGCCCAGGTCCGCTCTGCCCAAGGCTTTCCGGCAGTGGCCTGCCTGCTCCGGGCTGAGGGTGCCAGCCACTGGGCTAGGGGTGCAGGAAGAAGGGAGCTGGGGGGCTCACGAGCACAGCTGGCTTTGGAATGAGCTCTCCCCCCACGCTTAAAAAACTCCCAGTTTCCCCTGAGAAGGGGCTTCGGAGAAGAGCTGGTTCAAGCCTTGGTCCTGTTGACTGGACATTGGCTCTTTCCTCTGACCCCAGGTCTGGGCATCTGCCCAGCAGCACTTTCCTTCCCAGAGGGGGGTACAGGCCATTCAGGACTTCCTCAGAAGGGGACCCCAACATGTGCGGGGGGCAGGCCCCTGGAAAAAGCACCTTCCCTGAGGACCTGCCTCTTGGAATCAGGCAAACCCAGAGGTGACTCCCGACCTTCCAGCTGCTGGGCGGTTTGGGGCAGGCCAGGGAGAGCGACAAGCCTTGCAGACGGTCGCTGGAAGGGAAAGACGCATGTGAAGCGCCACCCAGCCCTGACACAGGAAGCAGCCGCAGTAAGCGGCACAATCCCTGCCCGACAGTGTGCTCCACTCCCCCGCCCCGTCCTAGGAGCGCTCCCCTCTCCAGGGCACATGCTCTGTCACCTGAGGCCCACCAGAGCTGGCCAAGTGCAGACCCGGGGGCTGCCTGGCCCAGCTGCTTTCTCTCCCTTGCTCCAGGGCAGGAAGGCTGCTGCCACCTCCACACCTGGGCCACTGGACGGCAGGAAGCTACCTGCAAAAACACCTTGACACGCCCACCAGGACCTGGCTTTAAGAAGGAGCCAAACAGAGCAATGAGGCACTAAAAGAAAGCGGAACAGAGAATGGGCAGGTGTCTGCATGGCTCCAGAAGCTTCAGAGGTGCTCTCGCACCTCACCTGAGGGCCACCTGCTTAAGTGCTGCCTCCAGAACCCCTGGGAGCCTCAGTCTCTCCCGAGCCAGGCTCTCGGTATGAATGCCGGCAGGAGGGTAGGCCTCCTGAGTCCCCCCCAACCCCGGGCATCCAGCTGCTCGCCTGCCCAGCCCTGGCCCCTGGTGAGAAATGCTTCTCTCTCCCGCACCGAGTTCTCACCTGGCATCAGCCTCCTGGGTCACTGACCTGGCAGGTGCCCCCTACTAGGGGCATTGCTCTTGGCTGCCCAGCATCTGAACTGCCCTTGCTTTGTTTTGGGGAATTTCTCACTTATGAGTCTTGGGAGTCAGAGGCTACCTCTCATTACAGACGATGAAATGCAAACAGTGAGCCCTAACGGAAACCGTAGACTTCACTTACTAATACCGTGTCGATATTGGGTCATCGATTGTAAGAAATGCACCACACTGATGCAGTGGTAACACTAGGGGAAACTGTGTGTGGCAGAGTATATGGGGCCTCTTTGTACTGCCTGTGAAATTTTTCTGCACCCCAAAAACTTGAACTAAAAATAAAATTTATTGTATATAAAAAATGTCAAGACATAATTTTTTAAAGTTTAAGAAAAGAAAAGCGAGAGGGAGAAAATGCCAGCCTTGTCCCCCAGCCTCCCTTGCCTCTGGGGTGTGGCATGGCACCTACACTCAGCGAATCAGATGCACTTGCCCCAGCCACATAAGGTGTAAAGAGGCAGGGATAGCCCAGCGTCCTTCCTGGGATGGGCAGGAGCGGCGGGGCAGCAGCTGCCAGCTAACAGTTGTGCTGGCGGCTGGCTCATGCCCGGTGCTGGCCGTGGCAGCCGGGCAAGTGGCGGTATCCTAGCTCGGCGGTGGTGTACCTTCACCTGTCTCCATCTGTTTGTGGAGTTTCTCGCTGGCTTCTCTTATTCTGGCCTATTTTTGAAACCAAGTGCTCCAGCTTTCCTAGAAGTCCCCTAGAAATTCCTAGAAATAGCACTCCAGGGAGCTCATTTTCTGCTTACATCATCCAGAGTAGGTTTCCGTGGCTACTCTGACACTCCCCTTCTCTCTTGGGGAGAGTTCTCTGCTTCGGCAGCCCCGACCTGTGTGACTGGTCCTGTTGGTCGGTAAGAGGTGTGCGTAGGAAGCTCATTGGGAGGGGTTTAGCCTTCCAAGGAAGGCAGTCCTCTTCTCCTGTGCTAAGCTAGAGTGTGGACCGAGACGTCCATGACTCAGTGGCCCAGTCCCTGCAGGACGGCAGCAGCCAACCACGTTGGCTCCTATTTCCAGTGTAAGAGCTCTAGCAGCTAAGAAGACTGGTGACTTAGAAGAGCAGGAAGTGACCGTGCTGTTCCCACCACGGGCAAACGGCTCTCCCTACCCTGCTCAGAGGTTCCCTGATGCAACTGGTCTCAGGTCTCCCATGAAGTCCCCAGCTCAAGAAAAAAGTGCTCTGGTTTGTTTTGGGGATCTGTTTATTTAGGGGAAGATGCCCAAGCTAGTTTAAGTGAAAAAAAGCAAGGTCCACAATATATGTACGAAATGGTCCTATCAGGAAACACATGTGAATATTTGTATGTGAATGTGTGAGGAGGTCAAAGCCTGCTACTTTAATAGCAGGACTGGGAATTCCTCTTAGGGAGAGAATGACTGGTTGCTAAAGAAGAGACGACAAAACAAAGGTGGTTTAAACTGTGCTGTGCATTCCGTGCCGAGGCAGCTGAGGTGGTGATGGACAGCAGGAAAGGAGAGGAGGTGGGAGAAGAGAAAATGGAGAATGAAAGAGGAGGCTAGAGGCAGAGAGAAAATGATGGCCAAAGAGCAGCTCCCAGAGGCAGGGAGTTCTAGAACTTTTAGATTCAGGGATGGCAGTGAAGCTGCTACTCAGCCCTCGCTTGTTGGGTGCTTTGAAAAGACACTTTCTATGTACAGCTCTGACTTATAGAATCCTCACAACCGATTGTCACATCAAAGATACAAAAGGTGAGGAAAAGGCAGTGCAGAA
>JAQZBX010001851.1:44048-77916 GCA_029593785.1 Cabassous unicinctus | reverse complement strand
ATTTGTATATTACACATAGAAGTATTTTATTAAGTATATATATATAAATCTCTTGTTTTAAATTTGAACAGTTCTGAAACTAAATATCTTAAGACAAAGTTTGGTAAGTAATTCAAGCCTAAAAGTAAAGCATCATACAAAAACTTTGTTAATCAACAAACCAATGCCTTACTAGTTAACACTTTTCATATTTCAGGAAACATATTGAAAATTAAAATAGTAAGCACATCCAAGGATGTTTTGTAACAAATTAAAAAAGATAAAGTGCATTTCAATGGGTGTTGTATTCCTCCCTGGGGGAGCTGACCACTCTCCCAGGGACTGATGCATAAACCTTAAAATGTGCTGCCCAGGGAGTGTTGTGTTCCTTCCTGAGGAGGCTGGCCCCTTCCTCGGGAATTAGCAAAATACTCACAAGTTGACATCTATAGTATCAAATTCATTAATCCTAAAGACAGTCAACCAAAACTCTAGTATCAGTTGCTACTTCAACAATTCAACACTTCCCAGCTAAAAGCTAAATATTGGTAAGTATATATATGAAACTGCTTATTTATCTGTCATTCTGTAACATTGTTCAATATTAACTTAATCTTTTAATTAGTTATGCTATTTATGTTTCTCACTCTAATTGTCAGTATAAGCTTATTAAACTAAATACACATATTAACATTTATCTTGTATCTATCAAAAACAAATAAGCCAAATATATCAGTGTATCCCCTAGTTTGGTAAGCATGTGAATGTATATATACCTATCATAAAAAATAGAAATCCTAAAATTAAAGTTACAAAAACAAAAAGGGGGAAATGGTGAGGTGTGAGAACAATTATATCAAGCATTATTTACAGTAAATTTTTTAAGCCAAAGGTCAGAATCATATACATCAGCAGCAGAGCATTTCTGGCAAAAATCAGGCAAAAATACAGAAATAAATATTAGGCAACTAGTTTAGTGGAAGAACAAAGATAATAATCAATGGGAGAAGGCAGAAGTTAAGTTAGGATATAGGGTTGAGGTTTTTCTCTTATCATTATAGATAAAGGAGACCAGCTTTGGGTCCTGTCCAGACACCTGAAATCTAGACATGAACAAGCTGAAGAAGCTGACACAAGAAGTAGAAAAGATGGTAACTTCTAAAAGGCAGAATGTCACTCTAACACAGTTATTCCTTGCTATGCTTACCTTAACAACCACAGCAGTAAGTAGTGCACCTTCACATAATTATACATATTGGGCTTATATTATTAATTCACCTCTTTTAGAATTGTTGACTTGGGGGGAAAAATCCTACCCTGTTTATATTAATCAGTCTTTTCATTTTCCTGGGCCTGTTGATTCTCGCCTTCCTCTAAAACCTGAGGAGGAAGGGAAATTTATTGAAAATTTAACCTTGCCTTTTCTTAAATGACCTATCTGCATAGGATCCATTGATCCATGTATACCACCCCAAAATCATAGTACAAAGTGATAAATGGCATATATGCCATGTTTCATCTGAGGTTGTGCTCTTTAATAATTCCTATAGAATTATAAAGAATTGGGCTCTTATAGGGATACCGAAACCTAATGTAAACACAACCATAAGTTGAAAAATTAGTAATTCAACAGAAACAACTAATGAAAGCTATCATTATTTTGGGAATTTTGGGGACATCATAAGTATAAATATGTCACTAAATTGGA
The DNA here is from genome assembly GCA_029593785.1 of Cabassous unicinctus. Taxonomy (NCBI): domain Eukaryota; kingdom Metazoa; phylum Chordata; class Mammalia; order Cingulata; family Chlamyphoridae; genus Cabassous; species Cabassous unicinctus. Next base: position 76,229 of record JAQZBX010001851.1, on the reverse strand, counting down.
CTCATCAGAGAAGATTTATCCCACAACTATGGGACACTAAAGTTAACAAAACTAAAAATTATTTGTGGAAATTATTTTTGGGAACTAGCCCAATTTTTGAATGGTGAGGCAGTAAAACTAATATTACCAGTTTAAAAAGAAAATCCACTTAATTTCTTAAAGTATGTGTATGGGATCTCATTGTTTTTATAGTTAGAATGGTGAGCATTAATCAAATATGGTTTTTCTACAGCAGTTGCTCCCTTTACACTTGCATATCAGAATCTGTTTTACAGGAGAGTTCTACTGTGGTTCTAACAGGACAACGGCATCATGGAATATGGCTTCCGGTTCACCTGAGTCACTGCTGGCAGTCTTCCCCTGAGAGCCAAATCCTTTGGCACTTTCTAAATCATTATTTGAAAAGAGTCAAATGTTTAATTACATTAATTATAGCTGCTGTATTAGGGCTTATAGGTATTATTACCACTGCTGCTGTAGCAGAAACTGCTCTACATGAGAATATCCAAACACAACAATACATTAAAAATTGGCATCATAATGCTAGTGAGCTATGGCATAGTCAAGCATATATAGATGAGCAAATTAATAATAAACTTAATGACTTAGAGATGGCTGTTACACAAATGGGAGATCAGGTATATAATCTAAATTTAAAACAAGGTTTGAAATGTGATTGGAATGAAAGTGCTTTTTGTATCACTCCTCTCCCATACAATGATTCCCATTATGAATGGGAAAAAATTAAAAATCATTTAATAGGTCATCACACAAATTTATCTATAGAAATTACAGATTTACAAAAAAGGATTTTGAGCATGTCTCAGAATCAACTTACTACGCTTCCGGGTAGTGAATTTTGGCAATCAGTGACAGATCAATTGAATAAAATAAAGCCCTTACATTGGTGGAAATCAACCTCTGTACTTGCTAACTTCGGTGTGATGATCATTGGTGCTCTGCTACTCTTAACTGTATTAGGAGGCAATCGCAAAGCCCTGCTGTCCCGCATTAATAGGGCTGAAAAACCAGCCATACCAACAACTTGATTCTGCTTAAAACCCTCGAACCCCTGTCCATGGCAGTTTGGCTGGTAGTCAACAACAGGTAAGACCTTCAGAGGAGCGCTACCTAAGACAGGCACAGTCACCCTGGACAAAAAACAAAAAAGGGGGAATTGTTGGAGAAGATGCTGAGAGTCAGAGCATAAAGGGTTAAGCATCCAAAAAGCATGCTTGCTGGTAGAGAGCAAATGTCTCCAAGGACACCGCATACTGCAGATATCAGTGGGAGGAGGCAGAGCAGAATGAACTCCCCACACAGATGTTATTGTCTAAGTTCCCAGGAAAGTTTGTCTGGGAACTTACAAACGGGTAGCGCTCTCACGCATCAAGCTGAGAAATTAGTGAAGAATCCCCTACTTTTGTTATCAGCTTTGCAGTATAAAAAGCAGCTTCAATCTAAATAAACTTGACTGCATTCCTCATGGAGTGAGGTCCCCTGATCCCAATCTTTCTTTGGATCATTCCCGGCACCATCAAACTTCACGTTGAATTACAACAAACCACATATCTGATAAAGGTTTAATATCTAGAATCTTATAAACAAAACCTTCAATGTAATAACAAAAAGTGAAATGACCCAATAAGAAAATGAGCAAAAGACTTGAATTGACATCTCTCCAAAGAAGATATACATATGGCTAGAAAGCACATAAATGGATACCCAACATCATTAACTATAAGGAAATGTAAATCAAAACCACATAAAGATATACTATCTCACTCCTGTTAGAATAGCTGCTCTTTTTGTTTGCTAACAGTGGACCAGGTGATATATGAGGAATGGGGTGGCTTTTACAATGGGGATTTATTAATTTAAAAGCTTACACTTCTGAGGTCAAGAAAGTGTCCAAATCAAGGCATCATTTGATGCTTTCTCCCCAGGCTGCAGCTGTGGGTGATCAGGCACATGGCAGCATTTGCTCTTCTCTTCTCTCTCCTCTGGGCCTCATTGCTTTCACCTTCTGGCTAAAGTAGCTTCCTCTCATTTCTTGGTTTTATTTCAGCTTCTCACTCCTGGGGCCTTCTCTCTCACTTTCTGGGCATTTCTCACTGAGCTTTTGTGTGTCTCTGCATGCTCCTTCCATGAATAAATGTCACCAGTAAGAAGATTAAGACCCACCCTGGGTCACACAAAATAATCATAGTCCCTTAAGTGAAGTAAGTTAATCAAAAGTTCTCACCTACAATAGATTCAACACAATCCCAATCAAAATCAACAACCATCTTTGCGCACACAGAAATGGATTAGGTCTAATGACAATTTTCTGGGATCCACAAAAGCTTCAAACTGCCATAGCTGCTATTAAAAAATGTAAATTTACAAGTTTTGGAGAGGATGCAGAGAAATAAGAACACTCATTCATGGTTGATGGGAATGTAAAATGGTGCAGTCACTGTGTCAGTTTCTCAAAAGTTAAGTATAGAATTACCACATGACCCTACAATCCCAGTTCTAAGTATTTACTCAAAAGAGATATTTCACAGTGATATTATTGGCAGCATCATTCACAATTGCCAAAAGATGGGAGCAACACATGTCCATCAAATAAAAAATGGATAAATAAAATGTGGTATATTTATGTATATATGTATATATATATATATATATATTTTTTATATATATATACACACACACAATGGAATATTAAGATGTAAAAAGGAAGTTCTGAGAAAGGCAACAGCATAGGTGAACACTGAAGACATCATGTTGACTGAAATAAGCTGGACACAAAAGAACAAATATTGTATGATCTCACTGATATATAGCTAAAATAAATAAGCTTATAGAGTCAGAATCTAGAATATCAGCTACCAGGGGATGAAACTGAGAAGTTAGGGAATGAGAAGGTATGGGAATGAAAAGTTAAGGCTTAAAATATACAGGGTTCCTATTCAGAATGATGGAAATATTTTGTTAATGGATGGTGGTGATGTGAACATAATTAATGGCACTGAAATATATATCTGAAAGTGTCTAAAAGGGAAATTTTTAGGTCACATGTATGGCAACAGAACAAAAAAATTGTTTTATAAACCCATGGAACTGCATTATATAAACAGTGAACCTTACCTTAAACCATGGAATTAAATAATAGTATAATTATAAAAATGTGCTTTCATCAATTTTAAAAAATATTCCACACCAATGGAAGCTGTTAACCATGTGGTGGAATATAGGAATTATGTATTTCATGCTTGATTGTTCTGTAAGCACATAGCTTCTTTAACAAAGAAAAACTGGTATTGACATCTAACAAAAGAAAATTTTTTCATGCAAAAAATCAATTAAGTAATTTATAAATTTAAAAAATAGTCACAATATGATGATCATGCCTTAAATCATTAGCAGTAAATGCAATTGGAGCTGTGTGTGAATAGCTCAAGCTTCCTCAGAAAGAAGCCAAAGCCTCATGGGTTGCCCAGTGTTTCCTGAGCCCCTATGATGTTCCAGACACAGATATTGCCATGCCCCAAACAGAAAAGGATGTCTGCATTCCTGGGGAACAGATCCATCTTAAAGCTTCTGGATTCTTATTTTAGTGATATTTTTGTCTCTATACGAACCAATTACATATTTATGAATAGTGCTTTCTTTTGCTTTCACTTGCAGGATAAGTACTGTGTAAACTGTGAACATAGAAACAGTGGATTCACCTTATAAACATTTTTAAAATTTTATTGAACAAGACAAGTTGTGCACAAATGAGGATGCAAGTAAATTGTGGTTGATTGCATAATTGTTCCTGATTTCTCACATTGTTATGTCTTTGTCCTTTGCCATGTGAGACTGTGCAGTTCCTCTCACTAGAGACAGAGTACATGTTTTTCACCCAATTGATTTTGGACTTGGCCAGTGGCATTTGGGAAGAAGGGAAATGTATTAGTTTTAACAAGTATTGCCACTAACCTCCCTTGTGGAGTGTGATCCAGCATGATAAGACATGTCCTGAGAAGCCCTCTGGCTGGAGAAGAACAAACAAACAAAGAAAAAACCACTTGGAGAAGACCTGAACTCAACCTGTGGCTTGAAGTGAAGCCCACAAGAAATCAGCAGAACTGTCCTACCTGACCTGATGTATGTGTAAATGAGTAATAAATGGCCACTAAGTTTATAAAAAAAAGAAATAGTAACACCAAAATTACCAAATCTGATAAAAAATATTAATATACAGATTTAAAAAACAGGACAAATCAAAGTAGGTTAAAAATAGAGACCCACCCCCAGGTAAATCATAGCCAAAATATTGAAAGCCAAAGAAAATGAAAAAGTCTTGAAAGCAGAAAGAGAAAAACAATTCACCACATTCAGAGGAGCAACAAGGTATTTGATGGTTGATACAATCATCAACAATGGAGACCAGAAGAGAGTAGATTAACATGTTCAAAGATTTATAACAAAAGTAAAACCAAGGTTTTTATATACAGCATAAGTATTTTACAAAAAAAGGAAGGCAAAATTGATATATGCAAATGTTACTTTTTTCAGAAAATGGACCTTAATTTCTTTCCCCTCCAGGGTGCCAGGATTAAATGACTCACTTGCAGGATAGAGAGTATAGAAAGAAAACATGTTAACTTCACAGTGCAGAAATCTGATCAATACCAGCTTAGTCAAGCAAGCAAGGTAACATCACCAGTGATAAGTCAGACTGACAGCAGAGATACCCCTGATATGATGAAAAGGGCATATAACTTCTGTGGTACTCTTCCTGCAAGTCCATTAACTCAGTCTAGTAATGAGAAACAATCAGACAAACTCAAATTAAGGACAAAATTACTGATCATGATTTGAACTCTTTAATACTGTCCAGGTCATGAAAGACAAAGAAAGGCTGAGACACTGTCACAGAGTAGAAACTAAAGAGACATGATTAAATGCAACACTACCTCCTGAATCACTTTGAAATCTCTCAGCCATAAAAACTCATTTGTATTTAATATTTCCCCCTTTTGGTCAAGGTCTTTTTCCAAATGCATTGCTAGGTGGAACTTGGTAATAAACCCACAGTGCCAGGGATGCTCATCCCTGGGAATCATGTCCTATCCTGGGGGTAATAAGTGAATTTATGTGCTGAGTTTGGCTTAGAGAGAGGTCACATTTGGGCAACAAGGAGGCTTTCAGAAGTTAACTCTTATGCAATATATATACTAGGCTAAGTTTCAATTTCACAAGAAAATGTTCCTAAGTACAGCCATCAATATCAAAAGCCTGATATAATGGTCTGTCCTCCTTTTTTAAGCACTGCCAATGTACTTGGAGGATTCTTGCCAATCTATTAGAGAATGTAGCCAGACTTCCCAGGGAAGATATTCAATACTCTTTCAGTTATTTTGTAGATCTCCACCCATGAAGACAATACCCCATGACCACTTGAGCATATTCATATGCCATAAAGGCATGCCTCAGGTGCACACCTCCCCACACATCCCCCATCACTGATACTCCTCACCAGTGGTACCCCTGCTACAGTTGTGATCACTCTGCAATCCAAAACTTCCCCCAAAACAAAGCCAAAAATATACAAATAAAAATATTAAGAAAATAAAATAATTTAAAAAAACAAATAAAATACAAAAGTAAAAATAAAAATAATAAAATAAAATTTTTTTCTTTGCATGTTTCATCAACATAAGATTTGTTATCTTTTATGGACAGTGACAATCACTTCCATATGTTTCTCCAGGGTCTTTTTTTTTTTCACTATATCTCCAAAGAAGCTTTAGGTTACAAAAAAGACACATAGAAAATATAGGGGATTCCCATATACCCAACCCCTCCCCTTCTCCCACTCTCCCATATTAATAACAATTTACATGAGTATGGAACATTATTTACAATTGATGTATATATATATTGAAGCATTTGCACCTACACTTTTATAGGTTTTGACAAAATTTAAAATGGCTTGTACCAGTCATTGCAAGATCATGCAGAACAATTTCAATATCCTAAAAATGCCCTATGTTACATCTATTCTTTCTATTCTATTCTATTCTATTCTATTCTATTCTATTCTATTCTATTCTTCCCTTCCCTCCCCTCAGAGTCCATGGTAACCATTAAGTTTCAATTTTTTGAAGAATAAGGTTCATTCCAGATGTTACACTTATGCATGTCTCAGGAGGATCTCATTGATTCCAACAGTAAACAGTGCCTTAAACAGGGCTCTAGAGACATATAGACACTATAGGTAGGGTAGACAATTTCAGGAATTTGGCACCCTGCCACTGGGCTTTATTTTGGAATATATGCCTCCCAATGCAACAGAGTTAGACTCATTTAAAATTTCCTTGCAAATGGCTCTTCTGCCCCTTTTACTTGAACCTATAATTAGCACTATACTTAAAAAATATATGCCTCAGAGACTTAAATCTTCAGCCAGTTCATTTGCCTGTGGAGCCCTGAATCTCAGCAGAGCTCAACACCTACTCTCCAGTTCATTGAACTCACCCCAGACAACTAACAGAAGGATAATGATAGACAACATCCATTCCAACAAATGGAGAGTATCGACAACTGCAAGCAAGGCAGTTCCATCCATCTTCCCCATGGGTTCTAAGCAATCTCTCAATCAGAAACAGAATGGCATCACCATCCCCAAATCCTCAAGATGGAAGAACTAACAAACATAAGGAGGGTAGCAGCTATGGACTAAAGTAGACTTATTAACCTAGCAATGGAGGAACTTGTATCATAGATATAGAGGCAGTGGTCACAGAGGTTTTGAGGGGATGGAGAGGGAAGAATAGGTGTAACATAGGGACATTTTGGGGGCATTGGTATTGTCATGCCTGATATTGCAATGATGGATAAGGCCATTATACATTTTGTCAAAACCTATAAAATTGTGTGGGGCTATTGTGGCAGATGAAACTTAGATGATTAAAAACCCAAGCTTGCACTCAGAGAAGCAGAGGAACAAAGTTTTACTATGTGGGGACCTAGAGGAGAGTCAAGTCTGCAAAAAATCTGAGTGCCCTGTCTTGGCTTTCATAAGTTTATATAGGGATTTTAAGTGGGCAAATTCCTAAGCAAGCAGGGAGGCAGGGATTATAAAAACAAAAGGTGTGAGTTTAGCTTATCTTCCTAAAGCAGAGGGCTATTAGAGAGGAAAAGAGTCAATATCTGTTTAGAGTTGTAAATTCCAGTTGAAAGAGGCAGGCGGGGAGTGCTTATCTTTCTAAAGATGTGGATTCCAGGGAGAAAGGGAGGAAGGGAGAAAAGGATGAGGGGTGTTTATCTTACTAAAGCTGTGGGTTTCTGCTGAGGGGGGTTAGGGCTGCAGCACTTCCTTTACCAGGGCAAAGTATAAATTATAATATAAACTATAGTCCATGGTTATTAGCAATGCTTCAGTATGTTTTCATCAATTGTAACAAATGTACCACACTAATGAAAGATGTTGTTAATGGGGGAAATTCTGGGAGGGGGCCAGGGGCGGGGTATATGGGAATCCCCTGTATTTTCTATGTAACATTCATGTAATCTAAAGATCTTTAAAAATTAAAAATTAAAGTAAATAAATGCACCATCACATTCTGGATTGGTGTTCAAACCACCAAAAGGGCATTATTGGAAAATACTGGTGAAAACTGAATAATTCTGTAGTTTACTACATAGCATTGTAATGACGTATTGATGTTGATTTCTCATTTTTGACAAATGTAACATGGTTATATGAGATGTTAACATTAGCGGATGTGGTTGAAGGGAACATGGGACTGCTGTATAATCTTTGCAATGAGTACTATTTCATCTGTAATCTAAGATTGTTTCAAAATAGAAAGATTTTCTTTAAGAAATAGGGTAAAATAAACACTTTCCAAGATTTTAAATATAATAGAGAGCTTTTTTGGTAAGACTTCTCCTGCAAGAAATACTAAAGAAACTCCTGCAGGTGAAAGGAAATGGCATCAAATAGTAGGAAGAGCATTAGATAGGGTGAATAAGTGGGTAACTATAAAAGATTGTTGTATACATTTTCTTTTCTTCTCCTAATTTCTTAAAGTGCATAAAATACCACTATTCAAAATGGATTAATAATAGGCTTGAATTTTGCGTAAGCATAAGGTCAATGTAAATTATTTCTTTTACAATTTTATGAATTTTACCCTCACAGCAAATGGAGGAGTGTGTGAGTTCATCTGATCTAGGTAAGTTTGTATATTTATTGGAAACTGTTTTATTGATGTGTAAAGTAGGTATATTCTCTTAACTCAAATTACTTGGGAAAATAATTCATCTTTGATAGGATATTTAAAAATAATGTCATGATAAAATGAATAGAAAATGAAATTGCTTCTCTTAACATTAACATTTATTTGATTTTCATGTATGCGAAAAATTCTACAAATCTTCTGTCCCTTCTTCACACTGACCTCTGAACTAATGCATAAAAATTATATGATACACATGCTATCTATTCTATACCCATCTATTACATGTGTGAAGTTGTAAATTGGAATTTCCTTCTAAGTATCCCTAATGGTGCTTGTATTAGTCAGGGTTCTCTAGGGAAAAAGAATCAACAGGAGATATCTGTAAATAGCATGAGATTTTATAAGAGTCTCTCATGTGATGGTGGGGATCACAAGTCCAGGTTCTGTAGGCAGGCTGCAAACCAGGGGCTCCAATGAAAGTCCAATGAAGGTCCTTGATGAGTTTCCAGGAGATGCTGGCTGTCCAAAGACAAGCTGGGAAATTCTCTCTGAATGCTAAATCACTTACCCTTATAAGACATTCAACTAATTGGAGAAAGCATCACTAATTGCTGATGGCAATCTTCCTGGATGATGTAGATGTATTCAGCTATTTATGCAGTAAACTCACTGATAACTAAATCCATAAATGTCTTTGTATTACAATTAGCCCACTGCTTGCTTGACCAAACAACTGGGCACAATTTACCTTGCTGAGTTGACACATTAGCTTAACCATCACAGTCCACCCCTTGTCAACTCAGAAACCATGCACATTACCTTAAACCATACTTAGTCTCTAAGTAAAAATAATAAAAGACATGCATATATATATTTCTGTCTAAAAAGTTTGACTCTTGTGTACAACCAGAAATGCATTAATTCCCTACAGAATAGCGTGCAAGTCCTTGGGTAATATTCGCTCTTAAACTTGACATCCTTAAATATGATGACATGAAACTAATACAACTTGTCATATGATAAGGAAAAATGTTGGGAAGAAAACAAAGAAATTCGTTTTGTGTACATATACAATCACACTCATAATGAAACAAGGAAGAAAGATTCATGACCATTACAGTCCTCATTTCTGTAACTGGTCATGTGATCAAAGTTCATATTTATCATTACCTTCTTCCATTATACATTCTATGTTCTCATTACCCTCAGCAAGCAATTCAGCTGGCCATGGTTCTTTGCCTGGTGGGGTGACTCAAACTTTCATTCCTGAAGATCCTGGGCCATTGTTAGTCCTGCTTGGATTGGGTTGTTGCAATTTTCCATTGATGTTAATCACAGGGCATGGCAGTATTAAGAGATGCCAGGGATCTCCTGTATTCCAGGCAAACTTCTTTACCCCCATTATGTAGATGAAGTCCTATTTCACCTTGACAGTCAGGATCAATCTCCCCAGCCAGTGCAGTAATTCCCTTCTTTGCCTGTTGATTCAGAGTTAAGAGGAGCTCAAAGTGGCCAGGTGAGAGTTTTAATTTCCAGTTCAATGGAATCATTGTTGAGTTCCCTGGTGGCAGCACTCCTCTTTTTGGGACTAAAACCTGTAGACCAGCAGAGTTTAAGGTTGCAGGGACAGCAAGCAAAAATTTTTCTAGTGGGTCACTAGGGGTAATAGTGAGTGGTGCCACTCCAATTTCCACCCCTTGATTCCTGGACCCATGAATCCTGGTTATGGGAGAAACAGCACCATAGAATGGATGCTGAATTAGAGCACACACAGCCTCCTGGAGAACACTGCCCCAGCCCTGCAAGGTATTTCCACCTACTTGGTGCCATAATTGAGTCTTCAAAAGGCCATTCCACTTTTATATCAATTCAGCTGCTCCACGGTGATGGGCAACATGGTAAGACCAGTGAATTCCATGGGCATGTGTCCATTCCTAGACATCATTTGCTGTGAAATGGGTTCCTTGATCAGAAGCAAGGTTGTGTGGAATGCCATGGTGGTAGATAAGACATTTGGTAAGTCCACAGATGGTAGTTTTGGAAGAAGCATTGCATACAGGAAGTGCAAACACATATCCAGAGTATGTGTCTATTCCAGTCAAAACAAATTGTTGCCCCTTCCATGATGGAAGTGGTCCAATGTAGTCAATGTAGTCAAACTGCCACCAAGTAGCAGGCAGGTCACCTTGAGGAATGGTACCATATTCCATGAGTGTGGATCTCTGCTGCTGACAGATTGGTCATTCAGCAGTGGCTGTAGCTAAGTCAGCCTTGGTAAAGAGAAGTCTATGTTGCTGACCCCATGCATAACCTCCATCCCTACATCCATGTCCACTTTGTTCATGAGCTCATTGGACAATGACAGGAGTGGCTGGGGAAAGAGACTGAGCATTAGTCACAGAGTGACTCATCTTATCCACTTGATTATTAAAATCTTTCTTTGCTGAAGTTATCCTCTGGTAAGCATTCATGTGGGACACAAATATTTTCATGTTTTTTGCCCACTCAGAAAGGTCTATCCACATACCTTTTCCCCAGACCTCTTTGTCACCAATTTTCCAATCTTGTTCCTTCAAAGTCCCTGGCCATCTAGCCAAACTATTGGCAACAGCTAATGAATCAGTGTACAAATGCACCTCTGGCCATTTCTTTTTCCAAACAAAATGAACAAACAGGTGCACTGCTTGAAATTCTGCCCACTGGGAGGATTTGCCCTCACCACTATCCCTCAGGGATTTCCCAGAAAAGGGGTGCAGTGCTTCAGCCGTCCACTTTTGGGTGGTGCCTGCATATCATGCAGAACCATCTGTAAACCAGGCCCAAGAGTTCTCTTCCTCAGCTAACTGATTGTAAGGGGCTCCCCAAGAGGCCAAAGCTGTGGGCTGGGAAAGAGAAGGTAACGTGGCAGGGGTTGTGACTATGGGCATTTGGGCTAATTCCTCATGTAAATTACTTGTGTCTTCAGGGCCTGCTCAAGCCCTATTTCATATATACCACTTCCACTTTATTATGGAGTGCTGCTGTGCATGCCCAACTTTATGGTTTGGTGGGTCAGACAATACCCAGCTCATGATAGGCAACTCAGGTCTCTTGGTAACTTGATGGCCCATGGTTAAGCATTCAGTCTCTACTAAGGCCCAGTAGCAGGCCAAAAGCTGTTTGTCAAAAAGAGAGTATTTATCTACAGGAGATGGCAGGGATTTGCTCCAAAATCCTAAGGGTCTGCATTGTTATTCTCCCATAGGGCCTGCCAAATGTTCCTGACAGCATCTCTATTTGCCACTGAAATTGCCAGCACCATTGGATCTGCTGGATCATATGGCCCAATTGGTAGTGAAGCTTGCACAGCAGTCTGGACCTGTCACAGAATCTCCTCTTATTCCAATCCACAATAAAAACTAGGAGTTTTCCTGGTCACTCAGTAAATGGGCCAGAGTAGCACACCCAAATGAGGAATGTGTTGTCTCCAAAATCCAAAGAGACCAACTAAGCATTGTGCCTCTTTTTTGGTTGTAGGAGGAGCTGGATGCAACACCTTATCCTTCACTTTAGAAGGGATATCTCAACATGCCCCACACCACTGGACACCTAGAAATTTCGCTTAGGTAGAAGGGCCCTGTATTTTTGTTGGATTGATCTCCCATCCTCTCTCACACAAATGCCTTTCCAGTATCTAGAGTCTTTGCTACTTCTTGCTCACTAGGTCCTTTCAACATTATGTCAGAAATATAATGGACCAGTGTGATGTCTTGTGGGAGGGAGAGATTATCAAGGTCCCTGCAGACAATATTATGACATAGGGCTGGGGAGTTGATATACCCCTGAGGAAGGACAGTGAAGGTATACTGCTTGCCTTGCCAGCTGACAGCAAACTGTTTCTGGTGGTCCTTACTAATGGCAATTGAGAAAAAAGCATTTGACAGATCAACAGCTGCATACCAGGTACCAGAAGATATGTTGATTTGCTCAAGCAATTATACCACTTCTGGGAGAGCAGCTGCAACTGGTGTCATCACCTGGTTAAGCTTACAATAATCTACTGTTATCCTCCAAGAGCCATCTGTTTTCTGCACAGGCCAAATTGGAGAATTGAATGGGAATGCGGTGAGAATCACCACCCCAGCATCCTTCAAATCCTTGATGGTGACACTAATCTCAGCAATCCTTCCAGGAATCCAGTACTGCTTTTGATTTACTAGCTTGCTAGGCAGAGACAGTTCTAGTGGCTTCTACTTGGCCTTTCCTACCATAATAGCCCTCACTCCACAAGTCAGGGATCCAATGTGGGGATTATGCCAGTTACTGAGTATGTCTATTCCAATTATGCATTCTGGATCTGGGGAAATAACCACAGAATGGGTAGGGGACCCACTGGACATACTGTGAGATGGATCTGAGATAAAACTCCATCAATCGCCTGATCTCCATAAACCCCTACTCTGACTGGTGGCCCACAGTGACATTTTGGGTCTCCTGGAATTAATATCACTTCTGAGACAGTGTCTAATAATCCCCAAAATGTCTGATCATTTCCTTTTCCCCAATGCACAGTTACTCTGGTAAAAGGCCATAGGTCTCCTTAGGGAAAGGTGGGAGGAAGATTCACAGTATGAATTTTTGGCAGTTTAACAGGATCCATCCGCAAGGGGACCTGGCCTTCTCCTCATTCAAGGGGCTCTGGGTCTGTAAATTGTCTCAAGTCTGGGAGTTGATTAAGGGACTGTGATTCTCTGCATCTGTAATTTGAGTTAGGGTTTTGTTCACTCGACCTAGAACTTTTCTGCTTAAACAGATCCAGAAGAAATTCAGTAGACTGCCCATCTATTTCACTTCTAGGTACCCCATGATCTATTATCCAACACTGTAAATTCTATGTGACTCAGACTATTTTGAGTGCTGCTTTGAATCTGCCTTTCATTACAGTAGCCACACCCACCTTGTCTTTGGCGATTAACTGTGGATACTTGACTTTTACCAGACCAAGGTCTGGTCATCCCCATAATGTTCAAAGATTCTAATTCCATTACAGCCCTCCCTACAGTAATATCTTGACTACAGAGAAGAACAACCACAGAGCTCTTCACAGAAGTTGAGGTTAGTCTTACAAATTTATTCCTCAAGTCCTGGTTAAAGGTGTGTCCTCTGGACATTCCTGGAGTGGATGGGCAGGTCTTAAATGGTAAATCCGTTCTAGCATTCCAATCTTTCAACCTTTGGATTCCCTCTTCTACTGTATAACAGGGCAAATCAAGCATCACAACCTCAGACATGCTAGGCCATCTTTTGGTCCATGTTTCAGTCAGCCACTTAAACAGTTAGAGCCATTTCTAACCCCTTGAGCTATAGCTTTGAATCCAGAATTTCTGCTTAGTGGGCCCATATCAATAAATTCAGCATGATCCAACTTTATATTCCTTCCACCATTATCCCATACCCTTAGTATCCATTCCTACACACATTCCCTGGATTTCTGTCTATATAAGTTGGAAAACTCATGCAGTTCTTTCACAGTATAGCATACTTCCTCATGGGTCACACTTTTTATTTCACCTTTGGGGGTTTGTTGTGATTTTTGTCCAGTAATAGGACTCAAAGACAAGAGGGGCCGTGGGAGTGGGTAAGAAGAAGGATTAGACAGGTCTTACAAGCTACTAGTCTCAGGGCATTCGTTTGCATTTTCTTCTGTTGAGACAGTATTAATCTCTTCAGGCAGGGCTTGGAAGGCAGACTTCTCAAGGCAGACTGGAGGCTGGGCAGTGCATGCTGGAGTTTGGCTGGTACCTGCCTCATGGTTGGGAGGAGGTCCAGAATCCCTGGGGCAGGCCAGAGCCTGGGCAGTGTAGGCTTCAGTTTGTCTGGTACCCACCTCAGTGCTGGAAGGAGGTCCAGACTCCCTGGGGCAGGCTGGAGGCTGGATGATACAAAGTTGACAAGGTGTGGCCTCCACAGGGTGGGCCATCACAGGTTTATCTGGTAAAGTCTCAGCAGAATTTAGGGCTCCAATGTCCCCTCCAATATTATCATCATCCCATATGTCTCCATCCCAATCCTCTGGGTTCCACTCCTTTCCAAGCAATGCTTTCACTTTAACTTCAGAAACCCTGTGGGGCTGAGATTTCCGTTTTCTTTGTAACTCTGCTACATATACGATGAGAGTTCTGAGATAATCTCAAGTCTGTGGCTACAGGACACAAGATTTTCATTCAGAGCACACATAGAGACTTTCATATCATTCATATGCCATTTAAGTTTCAAATTTGAAGACTTTAGCTCATAAGTTTCTTTTGTAACTCTATCCAAAGTATCTAGGAGGAGCCAGCCAACATCATTATACCTTTTGGCTCCACAAAACTCTGTTAAGGTGTTGGAAACCCTCTCTCACCCAGATCCTTGCTTCTTATAAGTGTGGAAGTAGGTTAATCCAGTGGTAATATTTTGTGTATCTCTATCACCAACTCATGCCATGGACTGTTAGTGGCCTTTTCATTATTGGAAAGGGAGTCATTAGTACCCTTGAGTTAAATTAGAGTAGAGAGCCAATTGCAAAACTCCCAGAACCACCTCAGACATCCCTTGTTTAAGATTCTGCTCCTTAAGAACCACTCCTGGTACCAAGCTGTATTAATCAGGGTTCTGTAGGGAAACAGAATCAACAGGAGATACCCATCAATAGTATGAGATTTTATGAGAGTCTCTCATGTGATGGTGGGGATGCACAAGTCCAGGTTCCTCAGACAGGCTGCAAACCAAGGGCTCTGATGAAAATCCAATGAAGGTCCTTGAGTTTTCAGGAGATGCTGGCTGTCCAAAGACCAGCTGGGAAATTCTCTCTGAATGCTGAAATCTCTTACCCTTATAAGGCATTTAACTGATTGGAGAAAGCATCACTCATTGCTGACAGCAATCTTCCTGGCTGATGTAGATTTAATCATCTATCTATGCAGTAAACTCACTGATAACTAAAGTCCATAAATGTCCTTTTATTACAATTAGCCCAGTGCTTGCTTGACCAAACTGAGCACAATTACCTTGCTGAGTTGACATATTAGCCTAACCATCATGGTGCTTGATTTAGATAATAAGTCCCTGGGAGCTAGGATTTGTTGTTCAGACTCATTCCTTACTCAAATAATTGTAAAGTAAACATATTCCATCATGACAGCCATGCCTGGGAATACAGCATAAAAGCCAAACAAAAGGGTATGGAGTTGTCCATTAAGTCACTTACACGTGCTATGTATTGAAGAAACATGAGAGCAATCACCAGTTGCCATGAGAAGATGGGCATCAGATTCAAGGTTGGTGACAGTTTGGAAGAGGTATTAATCTCCCAATATTTTCCATCTCTGGGTCAGATATGAGCTGGATAAAGGTTTGGAAGCAGGACGATGGCAAATCCAGAAATTGCAGTTTGTCAATGCACAAGAGACTAGTTCAGCTAAAGTATTATAGATTGGACATCTTTGTAAATATCCAAGAGGCTGGGGTAATGAGTTTGGATATAATTTTCCATGTAATCTTTTGGAGGGCAAGAAGGACTAGCGTTGTTAGGGTAGGAGAGACTGAAAGAATATGGATGATGAATAATGATAATGTAGGGGAAGAGAGAGGAGGGGCATGAATAGATAGCACATTAGAAGGTCAGCAGAATTCTCCTGTTTCACCAAGGAAAGCACATAGCATGGATACCTCAGTAAGGGCATCCATTAGGCAAGAGAGGTGATATTAGCAGGAATCTTAATTTCAGAGGCAATTTGGGTTTATTGGAAAGGGTCCCACAGGTACTTAACATGGAAAATTAGTATTACAATCATTAGGGGACATAAATTAATTTACAATGTTACAGCTATCACCAAGCAAGTTTGGGTCACAGGGTAAGGAAACTGCACTGTCTAGAAACTCTCTCAGTCTGGTGGGTCTCACTTTTTAAAACAGGACTTGACAGTGTGATTAGTCCCTGAAAAATTGAGGGCATCTGAGGTTTTTCATGGGTGTTGAGACATTCCCAGCTAAGGTGTGGTTGGGACTGCTGACAATTGTTTAGGAAGTTGGGGTGAGTGATCTCCAACTCTTGGGCTGAGGCAACTGTTGTCTGAGGTGACATCCTCTGTAACAGTGAGCTCCTGGCCTAGGACAATGTCATCTAGTATATGGAGCAGTGGTATCCTTCCCAGATGGAGACTCACTTGGGTTGATGAGGGTCATGTTTTTTTGTTTGTTTGTTTGTTTTGTTTTGTTTTGTTTTGTTTTAGCTCTATGGCATCAAAATGAGGGTTAGCTGCTTGTAGAATGTTTTCCCTGTGGACATTTTGTTTAGTACTCAGAATCATCTTCACATTCATCACTGTTGAAGAGCAAGACCATTCACCTTTCTGCTCATCCTACTTTAACTCAAGTCATAATCAGTTTTAGGCACAAAGATTATAGTTTTCTCTCAAAATCAAGTTTTAACTAATTGATGTTATTGGTACAGCAAGCAGATGTTGATGAATATATTGAATAGTTTTCACACTCTGTTAGTACAAATTAATATCCTTTCCTTAAAAAAAAGTTAGACAGTTTTGGTTTTGAATTTGATTTTCATCAGAGAATAACAGTAAGACATTGAACATCTTTAAATTCAAACTATAAAGTCCAAAGCCATCAGATATCTGGTGGCATTCCACCATGACAGGCTTCACTCACAGGCCATGGGATGTGGAGTGCTGTGCTCTCTTTGGCACAGCATACACAGCCATTCATGACTTCTTCACCACAATGTTCTTTTTGCTAGCAGAATTGCCAAGCAGCATTATGATGGGCAGTACTTAAGGCTGCTGTATTGTTTTTTATATTATGCCTGATAAATTGTGGCACAATAATATGATATAACAAGTGACCAGCAAAAATAAAACAAACTGTATTTTACATCATTTGATTATCATACAAAAATAGGCACACCTATTTTTTAACACTATCTTGATTAGTATTTTTCCTTTGTGTATTCCTATTTTATTTTTCTAACAAATCAACTTTATTGATAACATATTAGCAAACACATAATTCATCCAAAGTGTACAATCAATGGTATATGCTATAATCACATAGTTGTGTGTTCATCACTTCAATCATTATCAGAGCATTTTCATTATTTCAATAATAATAATAATAAAAACAAACAAGAAAATTCCTCACCTCTCAATCTCTCTATGCTTTTCCCACTGTACATAGCTGCTGTTTCTGGCTATTCTATCCTAAGTATATAATCAATGGCATTTAATATAATCCCAATGTTGTACATTCATCATCTCAAAATTTTTAGAACAATTTCTTTTTTTGTGTCATTTTAACAAATCAATTTTATTGATACATATTAATAAAGTACACAATTCATCCAAAGTATACAATCAATGGTATAGAACAATTTCATTACTCCAAAAAGAAAGACTCCACCCCGCTTAGTATTCTTGTCTCAGACATACATAACCACTAATCTCCTTTCATCTTTATAAATTGTTTCTATTTACATTTTTGAATTAAAAGCACATTTCTAGATGTTTCATTCTCTTGTACACTGCAATTGTTTTATTAGTAAGCAAAACCCTATGAGGGGAGGCTTCACCTAGTCTTCAGACTCAGATCCATCTTCATTTTGACTAATATGGAAGTAATGAAGTTCATAAGTTTCCTTGTCAGATGCAACCACATGCAACCAATCACAAAGATTATTCTTCTTAAGGTATTTCTTGGTAAGATATTTCAAATACCTTTTAGAGAACTGTTTCTCAGAAACAACTGTGATTTTATTCTTGAAGCATATAATATGAACATTTCCCAGATTTCATGTTTTTCCATTGACTTTAACCTTCTCCCATAGAATCTGTTCCTATTTTAAAACAGAAAAACACAAAACTAGGGAAGAAAACCCTAGCTATTCACTAGGGAAGGCACCAAAATTTCCAGAATCAAAAATTCCATCTTCTACTGGATGAGTGAGATCCAAGTTAAACTTCCCAGGTTGACTTCTTAGGCTTCTTGTCTTTCTACATTGCCATCTTGAGAACCTGCTGAGTCATCAGAGTGTATATTTACATTTTATATAAATGGAATTATACAATATGTAGTATGCGATGTCTCGTCTCCTTCACTCAGTATAATATTTTTTGTCTGATATTAACATTTTGTATGATTAATTTATATTTGTTCAGCTTCAAAGAAAAATGGTCTTATATATGCAATTCTACCCATATTCATATTTCACATAATATATTTATATTTCACATAATATGTTTAGTTCACAATAGGACAATCATATGGTATTTGTCCTTTCGTGTCTGGCTTGCTTCGCTTGATTTAATGTCCTCCAGATTCATCCATGTTGTCATATGTTTCATGACATCATTTCTTCTTAATACTGCCTAATATTCCATCATGTATATACTCCCCAATTTGTCTATCCATTCATCAGTTGATGGACACCTGGGTTGTTTCCAACTTTTGGCTATCATGCATAATGCTCCTATGAACATTGGTGTGCAGATATCTATTTGGACACATCTAATTTTAACACAGTATTAATAGTACCTAATTTTTGAAAAATTTATAAATTAATAAAGTAATTACTAATGGAGTTGAAATGAATGTGAGCAAGAAAAGTATAGACAAATGCTCACACCAGATAACAATAAGAAATTTAGAACAATTTGTAATTTTAAAAGCAGCTAAACGAAATAGGGAGAAATATATTACACTTTCAATGGCATGATACACTGTTATACTTTAAGGGGATTGGGGCTAGTTTCCAATCAAGGATTATAAAATATTTAGTGACAATAATGCTATTTGTATTAATTGAAATTGGTCCTTATTTTCAAGGCAAGTTGTCAAAAACATTGGGCTTAACAAGAAGATGAATTTCCTAAGAAATTTTTTTAAAGGATTTATTTATTTATTTACTTTTATCCATTTTTACCCCACCCTGTTTTTGCTGTTTTTGTGTCCATTCACTGTGCAGCTCTCTGTGCCCATTTCTTGCCCTCTCTTCTCATCCTTCTCTTCCTGTCTTCAACGGGATTCGATCCTCGGAAGCTCCAATGTGGGAGAGAGGCATCCTACCACCTGCGCCACCTTAGTTCTGGGTTTTTTGGTGCGTCTCGTCTTGGCTCTCCCTTGTGTCACTCTCCTGTCATGTCATCATCTTGCTGCGTGGCTCACGGGGCCTGAAGGCACACCCACTAACAGGGCCTGGGGGGCTCACCCACTTGCAGGGCCTGACGGTGCACCTGTGCACCTTCTATATTTTACTTTTTACCGGGAGGTCCCGGGGATCGAACCCAGGTCCCTCCATATCAGAGACAGACGCCCAACCATTTGAGCCACATCCGTCCCCCAGAAATTTTTATAAAAACTCCTGTCTCTTTAAATCCAGAGATATTATCATACATTTTTTAAAAGGCAAATAATTCAAATAGAAACATCTTTTCTTTACATATAAATGTCAAACATGGTATTTTGAAAAAGCATTTTAGAAAATGAAATAAGCTAAATGGACACTTTACTATAAAAATGTTTAAAATCTTAATTAAGATGGCAATTTCAGAAACTCTAGTACAACCAAATTGAAAACATCTATCTTTGAAACAGGGAGAGGGATGGGGAGAGAATGGTGCTAAACATCATTGCTGTAATAAGCTTAGGCTTCACCCCTCACAGCTTTGGCTAGGATCCCAACACACTTTGAAAACAAGGGTGTTTCAGACTAAGATGTCACCTTTGTCTGCTTTTCAGTCTCCTCTTAATAATGCTGCCAAAAGTCAGGAATGGGTCAAGATAGGGAGATTCTCCTGCTCTTTATAATAATATGGCAGTATTCTAAGAAGTGCATTTTTTTCCTTCTGTTCTCTTTTCTGATTCCTTAGTGTTAATAATCCTGCCTGAGGGAAGAGGGAATTCTATGCAAGTGATCTGTCTTGTGGCCTCCATTATTTCCAAGGCAAAGTGCCAGGGGCAGTTTACTAGAATTGTAATATTGGCATAACCCAAATGCCTCCCAGCAAGTTCTGTATTTGCTAGGAGGATGTTCCCAGTGCAGCCAGTGCCCTCAGCCATAGGGGCAGCTCCCAGGAGTCTCTAAGAATCACACCCAAAGGCCCTTTTTGTCTTCAGTGACTTTCAGAAGGAGAGAAATATGGCTTTGGGGATCCCCAGCTATTGGCATGTAGCCTCCTGCACAAAGTCTGTTTCCAAAATGCAGTGGGGTTTTAACACCCTATTTTTGAAAACTGAAATGTTACTCTTACTCTTTTCTTAATATCAACATCAAAAACACTTCTAAGTTTAATTATACTATCTACAGCAAATGCTTTAAAGTTAACAGTGCATATTATTTTAAAATTAGTCCTATGAAGTAAAAGCAAATGCATGATTTTAAACAGTGATCTAAAATCCTAGACAAGGTGATCTAAAATAATAAAGTACAGTCTTGGAACACAGAACCTCCATCCGTTGAATCCCATTAGAGAGAACAGAAAGTAACCAGAAAAACAAGAAAACCTACTAGGTTTTGGGGGAGGTTGGCAGTATTTTCTGGAAAAATAGTAAACACTAAGTTGTTCATTTTCTTATTGTCTGATTCTCTGGTTTGTTGATCTGACCAAAATGTGAAGGAAGTATGACTCCACATGTTTTTAAATAGGGCAAATTTCAACTATTATTCTAACATATAAAATTATTAGAGCTTCAAATGCCTAAGTTAGCAATTTCAATTCAAGGGGGAAAATTTACTGCTTCTCTCCAAATGTTCAGCACATACTACATTTAACCTCATTTGCTAGTGTCTCAGTAGATAACCATATTTTGGCCTCACTTAAAAATTTCCTGACTGCATTCCTAGAATGCTTCATTTGCATAGATTCCCTGCAGGAGAAAATGAAAATGAAGATGAGAAGTACTCTGATATCCTGGAGGTCTGCTTGCTCAGAAGTACATCCTGCTCTGCTCCAGCTCTGCACAGCAGGCTTACAAAGGACCTTTCCTGTGATTCCAGAGTGTTCTGTTGAGCAGATCAACTTGATCCACCAGGAGGAAAAGCCTGTGGAAGGCAGTGATGAAGCCATCACCTACCAAGGATAGGTAGTAACATTTCCAGCTTTACATGTGCTCCAGAGAGCCATAGCAGGAGAACATCATACAGGTAGACAGGCTTGGAAAACCTTTCCCTAAAATACTGCTCCAAGCTGCCATCCTGGATGTCCATGTGCTGAAGAGCATCTGGCTTCAGATTTTGTTTACTTAATAAATTAAAATGATGTATTGCTGTTAAAAAAGAAAAGTAAATACTACAAAGTAAAATTGATTACATTCATATTAGAATGATTTGAAATAATGCTCATTGGACCTGATATTCTGATTCCATAGGTCACTCATATGTGTGATGTTTGATTTAAAGGCACTACACTCATATCTTCTTATCAAATGCTGGGGAAATAAAACAATCCTGCCTACAAAAAATAAAGCCATACCAATACAGAAGCAAGAAAGAAAGCAATTTATTATTGGTTAAGAATGATCAGAGTTACATGCATATAAAGTAGCATGCCAGTGATTACTATGTCTGGACAGAATTTCATACACATTTACAGAGTAAAGCAGAAAAAAGAACAATGAAAGCTTCTCTTATCTTCTTGGGAGATAAATGATTGCACTTTGTGATTATCCCCTGTATACCCAGTGCTGGGAATTGAATCTAGTTCCTGACAAAAGACATGTTTAAGTCCTAAACCAGGTACTGTGGTTGTGAACCCATTTGTAAATAGGATATTTTTATATGGTATTAGTTAAGGAGAGGCCAAACTGAATGAGGTTGGATCTTAATCCAAAAGGACTAAAGTCCTTATAAGCAAATATTGGAAACCAGAGGAGAAGTTAGAGAAGGAGAAAGAGAGATTTCCATATGATGAATTCAGAGATGCATCTATAAGCTAAAGAACCCCAAGGATTGCTGGCAAGTTAGCACCAGAACACTACAGATTCTGGGAGAAAGCATGGCATGTGGATATCTAGAAGGTGAGTTTCTAGCCTTTAGTGTTGTGAGGCAATAAATTCCTGTTGTTTAAACCCACCGGTATGTGTTATTTGTCATAGAAGCCCTGGTAAACTAAGACATTCAGTAAACTACTCTGGAATTAATTTTGGAAATATGTGTTTAGAGTTCCAAGGGTTAGTATGTGTTAGATGGCCCAAGACATTGCAGTGTAAAATCAAAAGTTCAGTGTTCTTATTGGGTTTATTATGGTTACAAGGAGATAATCTAAGAAGGGAGTGAGGCAGGTTAGCCAGGGAAATGAGGAGAAGATGAGCCACAACATGGCTGACAGACAACATGGCCAACAGACAACATGGCTGCAAGACCCTGCTGAGACCTTGAGTTTAAACTTGAGGTCCCAGTGTCTCTTTCTGGGACCTCCCCTTGGCCCTGGATATGCCAAAAAGGCCTCACCATCAGCCCCCCACTATTGGTGGGGTAACCAATAACAGTTGGGGCCCCTCCCCTTAACATTATCAAAGGGGAGCAATAATTAGCTGCTTAAAAGGAACGACATAAGGCAGAGCTCACTCTCTCTCTGCCTAGAGGAGCCCACACCAAATCTCGGTGTGTATTTCTGTCCTTCTCTTCTATTTCCCAGCAAGCTCTGTTCTTTCCTCCATTTCCCAATAAATTCTTTTTACTGGCCTAACTAAACTGGCATGTTCTTAAATTCTTTTATGCAACATAGCCAAAAACCTAGAGGAATCCAACACTTCCCTGTCTTCATTTGGTGAGCCATTGCCAGGAAAAAGATAAGTGAGTGGTGCTACTGGACCCCCACCAGACACTGGTGAGTTTTATGGCCTGTCTGTGCCCTTTTTTGGTTCTGCCATTCTAAAGGGGGTTAATGGCTAGGAGGTTGCTGGATAAGCTCTCAAAGGACATAAACAGGGTCTCCCCAGACTTCTGGCTCCCACTCCAGAGGTGTTAGGGGCTAGTTCCCATGTGATGTAGATCCAAGGAAGTTCTGGGTGATGGATGAAACTGTCCTTGAGACCTGACTGGGTATGTGAGTCAAGCAGGAGTCTGCCAGGAGTTTATCAGACCCTCTCTGAATTCAAAATAGCTATCACCCATTGTATCATTTCCTTAGATCACTAGTTAACTTCTTTTAATTAAAAGTGTCTTTGCTCTTCCAACTGCTGCTGTCCTCATTTTGGGTCTGTGAGATGCTTTAGAATGCCTTAGAAACTGAAAATGCATTTGTTAGTGAGGCATAAGCCCCACCCTCAGCAGTGCCCTGAGGCTTTACTCTTTCTCCACCTTGGAGAGGTCCAGAGATTGTCTGGGGTGGAGGTGGATGGTCCCTGAGATTGTTTGCCAGCAAGTCACAGGACAATTAGTCTCTAGTTCATTTATGGGCTTTTAGTGTTGGGTTTAACTGAGGAACTCAGCCCCTGGGAAGGGCTATGGGGTGTGCTCACTCATAGCCAGCTCCTAAGACCACTGCAAAGTAGAAAAAAGTGTTTTAAGATCCCTATCCAGCTCCTTTCCTAGTGGGAAAGCCTGACTTGAGGGTTAAGGTCTGGGAACTGGACCCAGATGCCCCCAAGACCTCTAAGGTTCTGGGGATGCCCAGAGACAAATTTCCTCATCCTTGGAACATGGGACAGTGAGCAGGGCTCCCTGATTTCCAGGATGCTGGTTCAGCAAGCAATCTATTCAAACAGATCTAGTGGTGGGGCACCCCCAGAATGATGAACACCTGTAATCCTCCCCTAGGGTTATGGGCAGCTCTTAAATTGGGGCAACCTGCCTAATCCAATCTTCTTCCTGCCACACCATGTGACCACAGTGTGGGTGAAAGTGGGCTCTGTATGGGATGCTGAATTCAGTTGAACCTGGGTGGGAGGGAAGGAGAGGACAGATGGGTCTGACAGGCAGAGACCGTGTGGTCATGTCTCCTTAAAGAAATGGTTCTTAGCAAGGGGTCCAGGGAACAAAAAAAAGGTTGATAACCCCTGCATTAAAGAGATGTGGAAATGCACTCTAATTACTAAACCTCTCCCCTGTAGAATAAAGAACTTCCTCATGTGCCATCAATTATGATTAAAAGGTTTCTGGCTTTCCTAGTTCCCTGCCTATTTCCTTGTAACACTACAATCCTTCCAGTGAAAAAGGCTTGCAGGGTTTTTCCCTTGTGGGAAGTAATTAATGGGATACAGCCCCCAGAGTTACCCCAATTCACATCTCATTGGGAAGAGGCTCCTCTAGACCCCTTAGGTCCATACTGTTAAGCTCCAAAGCTGGGCCTTTGGGGATATCCAGAGATGTAAAAAAAAAAACAACTTTAACATGAGAGTTAGGCAGAACTTACATTTATTATGTCTGCAGACAGGAGCCAAGGTTGATCTAAAGCAACTCAGACCTGACTCCCCATGCTGCAGTTTTACTCTAGCTTGAATACCTAAGTTACTACTTAGCATTTGCTTTGATTATATATTAGCTTTTATGCATATGGATGAACATACATTGCTAGTTATATTATTGTGTGATTAGTATGTTCAGGAAATCATGCTTGCACATACATTGCACAACCAAAAAAGGGGTGGATAACTCCACCCCTGGGTGGGAATTTTACTACATTAATTAAGCAAGTTGAAGTGAGGAGAGCAAGGGGCTTCTTCTGTGCATGTCTGGCCAACCAGTTGAAGCTGGTTTACTTCATTTCTTCAACAGGATATTCTCAACCTCAAGAAATGGAATTTGGCATTAAGAGAGGGTTGCATCTTCTTAATCACCTTCTAATTTACATATAATTCTTTCCTTTGTATCCTAGCAACATAGAGAGAAACAAGTTATTTTCAGGTACTTGGTCATCCTACATTCAACAATATCTAGTAGCTGCCCAGGGTTTTTCCTGGAGGAACTAAGCTGAAGGGTCCTGCATGAAATTTCTTCTTTGTACAGACACAGGGAGCTTTGTGTCCAAGTGATTATAAAGTCAAGTCTTTCTGAAAGCTAAATGTGTGAAAAAATTTTTCTTCTGTTCTAATCTGTGCATGCTTTAACTTTGTTAGTTTGCTCATGCCTAAGAATTCATAAATCAGATTTAGGGTTTGACTGTTAAAAATTAGATAAAGGTGAAAGGTTAACTAAAAGAATGAGACTTTATTTTTTATATACTTTTTAATTTTTAAAAAAGATACTTTGATCATGTAAATGTTACATAACATTATAGTGGATTCCCTTATGCCCTGCTCCATACCCCTCCCATATTTATACATATTAACAATATCCTTCATTAGTGTGGTACATTGGTTACAATTGATGAACACATTTTGGCATTGCCACTCAGCATGGAATATAGTTTACATCATAGTTTACACTCTTTCCCACACAATTTTGTAAGTTATAACAAGGTATATAATGGCTTATATCTGTCATTGAAATGTCATTCAGGACAATTCCCAAGTCCCAAAAATGCCTCATATTACACATATTTCCCCTTCTCCTTCCCCTCATAACCTCTAGGGGATACTGCCTCCATTCAATGATAAAAAGTTTTTCCATTGCTAGAATCACAATGTCGTAGTAGAATACCAATAAATCTACTGTAGTCCATCATTCATTCCTCAATCCTGAGGATTCTGGGTTGGTGATGCCCACTGCAACTCTAATTGAGAGGGGGCTTAGATCTCATGGGGCAGATGGATGGGGCTATTTTGCTTGCAGTTGTAGATTCTCTCTGTTCCTTGGGAAGGTTGTTGTCCATTGTCATCTCCATGTTACTTGTCCTGGGTGAGTCCAGTGAACTGGAGAGTAGGTGTTGCAACTCTGTTGAGATTCAGGGCCCTACTGGCACATGGACAGCCCAAAGATATAAGCTTCTTGGACAAACACCTATCAAGTCTAGTACTAACTATATGTTCAAATAGAATGGGCAGAAGAGCTATATGTAGGGAAATCACAACTGAGTCCAACTTGGTTACACTGGGGAGTATAAATTCCAAAGTATGCCCACTAGCAAGGTGCTAAACACCTGAACTGTCTGCCCTGCCTATAGTGTCTGGATGTCTCCAGAGCCCTCAGGAACCCCACAATTTGAGGCAATAATTACTTTGGCAGTCTATGAGATCCTGCTGAGATGGGCATAAGCGTAATCTCTGAATGAACTCCAGACTCACTTTGAAGTCTTTTAGCCATATAAAATATTTGTCTTTACCCTTTCCCCCTTTTGGTCAATGTCTTTTTCCAGTTGCGTTGCAGTTTGTGCTTGGTAGTAATCCCTCAGTGCCAGGGAGACTCATCTCCAGAAGTCATGTCCCACACCAGGGGGAGTATAATGCATTTATATGCTGAGTTAGGCTTAGAGAGAGGCCACATTTGAGCAACAAGGAGGCTCTCAAGAGATAACTTTTAGTCACCCTATAATACTAGGCTAAGTTTCAATTTCAAAAGTAAAGGTTCATAAGTACAGTCATCAATATCAAGGGCCCAAAAATGGCCCATCCTCCTTCACTAGTCACTGCCCTGTATTCAGGGGATTCTTGCTGTTCCATTTGAGAATGTGGCAGAGCTCCTCAGGATGGGAATTCCATATTCTTTTGGTTATTGTGTGAATCTCCCCCCACCATGACAATGCTGCATAAACACTTGAACACATTCATATGCCTTATAGGTATGCCCCAGGTGAACCTCCTCCCATTCATCCCATCACTGACTCCCCACACCAATAGTCCTCCCCTGACATAGTTGTAACCCTTCTGTGATACAAAACTTCTTCAAAAATGAAGCCAACAAAATAACCAAATACAATTAATAAGAAAATGAAATCATAAAGATAGTTTTAAAAATAAGTAAAACACAAAAAAGTTTTTAAAAATTTGAAACAAAAAATTTTTTTAAATATAAAATTAAAAATTTTTGACATTATGTCTTTCATCACTGTAAGATCTGTTGTCTTGGATGTACAGTGACATTTTCCTCTGTTTATTCCCCCAATGTCTTATTTTTTTCATTTTGTCTTCAAAGATTCTTTAGGTTACAGAAAAGTCACTTATAGAATATAGGGAATTCCCACATACCCAAAATCCTCCCCCTTTCCCCCTTTCCCCCTTTCTCTTATTAGTAACATTTACATGTTGCTGATATATTTGTTACAATTGATGTACAAATATTGAAACATTGCTACTAACCATGGTCAATGATTTACATTTTGGTTTACATTTTGGATTATACACTTTTATAAATTTTGATGAAATTTAACATAGCCTATATCCATCATTGCAAGATCATGTATAACAATTCCATTGCCCCCAAAATGCCCCATGTTCCATCTATATTACTCCTCCCTCCCCCACCTTGGGACCCAAGGCAACCACTAAGCCTCACTCCTTGAAGAACAAGATTCATACTTAATTGTGACTACATTGAGGGCTTGATATACTGGCCTTTCTTCACCTATTAAGCACTGCCTATGCTCTCAAGAGACTCCTGCCCCTCTATTTGAGAACATAGCAGGACTCCTCAGGATGGAAGTCCAACACCTTCCCACTCATTGTGTGGGTCTCCACCCAGTGATACAACACACTATGACAAGATAAATACTCACATACTCCCTAGAAGCTTACCCCAGGTGCACTCTGTCTCTCATGCCCCCACATACAACACCCTAAACCAGTAACCCTCCTCTGCCACATTTGTCAAAAGAACATTCCCAATGTTGTTGTTTCAACCACATATCCATAAGACCCCAGAGTTCACCTGCTTCCTCCTCCAACCCTCCTCTCAATTCCATGAACTGTCCAACCCACACTCCCCACCCTACACCCCTTACACACCAGCACCACCCAACCTAATAGTATCACTGCACCACTCTCATGCCCACCCACTGCACAACTACACCCTTCCAACTTATCATAGATTTTGCCCATATGGGCATTGGCTCACATCCTTCTTCTCCCATTCTCTGTGAGCCTGCTCAATTTGTTTAATTCATATCAATGAGGTCATGTAATATTTGTCCTTCAGTGCCTGGCTTGCTTCACTCAACATAAGGTATTTAATGTTCATCCATGTTATCCCATGTGTTAATAATGCATTCCTTCTTACAGCTGAGTAATATTCCATTGTATGTATATACCAAAATTTTTTATCCATTCATCTGTTGATGGACATTTGGGCTGTTTCCAAATTTTGGCAAATGTGAATAATGCCACTATGAACATTGGTGTGCATATATCTGTTGGTGTCCCTGCTTCCAATTCTTCTGGGTATATACCCAGCAGTGGGATTGCTGGATCATATGGCAGTTCTATAGTTAGCTTCCTGAGGAACCACAAAACTATCCTCCAAGTTGGCTACACCTTTCTACATTCCCACCATCAATGGATATTGTTCCCATTCTTCTGCATCCTCTCCAACACTTGTAGTCCCCTGGGTTTTTAATATCTGCCAGTCTAATGAATGTAAGAGCATATCTCATTGTAGTTTTGATTTGCATTTCTCTAACAGCTAGTGATGTTGAGCATTTTTTCATGTATTTTTCAGCCATTTGTATTTCTTCTTTGGAGAAGTGTCTAATCAAATCACTTGACCATTTTTTGAATGGGTTTTTTTGTCTTTTTATTTTTGAGATGTAGGATTTCTTTATAAATGCTGGATATTATGCCCCTATCATATATATTGTTACCAAATATTTTGTCCCATTGAGAAGCCTGCCTTTTCACTTTCTTGACAATCTCCTTTGAGGTGCAAAAGTTTTTAATTTTGAGGCGGTCCCATTTATCTATTTTTTCTTTCAATGCTCATACTTTGGGTGTAAAGTTCTTGAAATCATTTCCTAATAAAAGATCCTATATATGCTTCCCTACTTTATCTTCCAAAATCTTTTTGGTCTTGGCTCTTATATTTAAATCTTTGATCCATCTTGAGTTAATTTTTGAATAAGGTGTGAGATGGTGTTCCTCTCTCATTCCTTTGGATATGTATATCCAGTTCTCCACTCACCATTTGTTAAAAAGGCCATTCTCTCACAGTTGAATGGGCTTGGTGACCTTGTTGAATATCAGTTAACCATATATGCAAGGATCTATATCAGAACTCTCAAATCAGTTCCATTTTTCAGTATGTCTATCCTTGTGCCAATACTGTGCAGTTTTGACCACTGTAGCTTTGTAGTATGTTTTAAAGTCAGGTAGTGTGATTCCTCCAATTTCATTTTTTTTCCCAATAGGTCTTTGTCTATTCAGGGCCTCTTGCCTTTCCAAATAAATTTCATGGTTAGTTTTTCCAATTCAATAAACAATGCTATGGTAATTTTGAGGGGATTGCATCAAATCTGTAAATCAGTTTGGGTAGGATAGACACCATAATGATGTTTAGTCTTCTGATCCATGAACAGGGAATATTCTTCCATTTATTTAGGTGTTTTTTGATTTCCTTTAACAGTGTTGTATAGTTTTCTGTGTACAAGTCATTTACATCTTTAGTTAAATTTATTTCTATGTATTTGATTTTTCAGTTGCTGTAGTAAATGGAATTTGCTCTTGATTTCCTTCTCAGATTGTTCATTACTGGTGTACAGAAATGCTACTGATTTTTGCCCACTGACCTTATAAACTGCCACTTTACTGAACTCATTTATAAGCTCTTGAAGCTTTGTTTTTTAAATTTCTCAGGGCTTTCTGTGGACAGGATCATGTCATCTGCAAATAGCGAAATTTTTACATCTTTTCCAATTTGGATGCATTTTATATCTTTTTCTTGCCTAGGTGCTCAAGAAAATACTTGTAATACAATGTTAAATAAGAGCAGTCATAGTGGTCATCCTTGTCTTTTTTCAGATCTTAGAGGGAAAACTTTCAGGATTTCAACATTAAATATGATGTTAGCTGTTGGTTTTTCATATATACCCTTTATCATGTTCAGGAAGTTTCCTTCTATTCCTATGTTTTGACATGTTTTTTCAGGAAAAGGTATTGTATTTTGTCACATGCTTTTTCTAAATCTTTAGAGATGATCATGTGTTGTTTTTTTTTTTCAATCTGTTTATGTGGTATATTACATTGATTGATTTTCTTATGTTGAAACATCCTTACATACCAGGGATGAAACCCCCTTGGTAATGTTGTATAATTCATTTGATGTGTTGTTGAATATGATTAGCAAGCATTTTGTTGGGGATTGTAGCATCTAGGTTGATTATAGAGATTGGCCTATAGTTTTCCTTTCTTGTGGTATTTGGTGTTAGGGTGATGTTGGCATCATAGAATGAGTTAGGCAATGTTCCCTCCACTTATATGTTTTCGAAGAGTTCAAGTAGGGTTAGTGTTAGTTCTTTCTTTAATGTTTGGAAGGATTCACCTGTGAAGTCAACTGGTCCTGGGCTCTTCCTTTTTGGGAGTTTTTTGATGACAAATTCCATCTCATTACTTGTGATTTGTCTGTTGAGTTCATCAGTTTTTTCTTCCATCAATGTAGACTGCTTGTGTGTGTCTAGGAATTTGTCCATTTCCTCTAAATTATCCATCTTGTTGGCATACAATTTTTCAAAGTATCATCTTATGATACTCTTTTTTTTTTTAAAGATTTATTTATTTACTTTTATCCATCTTAAACCCCACCCCCTCATTTTTTGCTGTTTTGTGTCCATTCGCTGGGCAATTCTCTCTGTCTGTTTCCTGCCCTCTCTTCTCATCCTTTTTCCTACTGTCTTTCACTGGGATTCAATCCTGGGAAACTTCAATGTGGGAGAGAGACGTTCTGCCACCTGCACCACCTCAGTTCCTGGTTTTTCGGTGAGTCTCATCTTGGCTCCCCCTTGTGTCACTCTCCTGTTCTGTCATCATCTTGCTGCGTGGCTCGGCGGGGCCTGGCACACTTGCACGTGGGACCTGGGGGCTCACCCACGTGCGGAGCCTGGGCACTGGCCCGCTCACAGGGCCTGGTGGCCCGCACACCTTCTATATTTTTCTTTTATTTTACCGGGAGGTCTCAGGGACTGAACCCAGGTCCCTCCATATGGGAGACGGATGCCCAACCATTTGAGCCACATTTGCCCCCAATGATACTCTTATTTCAGTGGGGTCAGTGGTGATATCCCCTTTCTTGTTTTTTATTTTATGTATTTGCATCTTCTCTTTTTCAGTCTAACTAAGGCTTTGTCAATTTTATTAATCTTCTCAAAGAATGAGGTTTTGGTTTTGTTAATTTTTTCTAGAGCTTTTTAAATTTTTGATACTTGGTTCCTCTTATTCTATATCTTTGCAGCTGTCTGTGTTCCCTTGAAAAAAATATTATGACCAGAGAAAAGGAAAGAGATAAGAAGAGAATATGAATAGTTGTAATATTAATACAAAAAAGGTAGAAGAGGAACCATGAAAGAGCTAGGAAACTAAGTAATATGAGTAATAAATCATAAATACAAAGGAATAAGAATAAAAAGGTGTAAAATAGAAAAAATAAAGCAGGAAACAAAATAGAGAGAAAATTAGAATGAATTAAAAGTCCAGACAGATGAGTAGAAAAAATAAAGCAAAACACAAAAAATAGAGAACAAAATAGAATGAATTAAAAGGCCAGACAGATGAGAAGAGAATAGAAGGGGGAAAAAAATAGAGAAGCAAAAAGAAAAAATGAAGACCAAACAGGAAGTGGTGGAATTAAAGAAAAGCATCAGAATTCAGAAGACAGAAAAATGAAGGAAGGAAGAGAAATAAAGGAAGTTGAAAAAATAAGTAAAAGATAAAAAGGAGACAAAGAAAGAGAAAAGAATATATAAGAAACAATACAGGGTAGCGGATGTGGCTCAATCCATTGAGCTCCCATCTACCATATGGGAGGCTCCAGGTTCAATTCCCAGGGCCTCCTGGTGAAAGCAAGCTGGCCTACACTCATGGAGAGCTGATCACCTGTACCTGCAGACAGCTGAGCTCCCCCCCCCCCCCC
>JAQZBX010001851.1:0-43948 GCA_029593785.1 Cabassous unicinctus | reverse complement strand
TAAGTAAATAAATCTTAATAAAAAGAAAGAAAGAAACAAAACAGCAACAAAGGAACAATCCAAGATAAACAGCTTTCCCTCTTAGGCCCCTTGGGACCTCCTTAGGCTGCTGGTGCTTATCAATTAATCACCCTGCAGCCTACCCTCTGCAGGTGATATATCCAGTTTTAGCAAATAAAATCAAGGAAAAAGAAAAAAATCTAAAAAAGCATAAAACATAACAACAAAAACTCAATCTATAAGTTCCCTATCATAGGGTGCTAGATGTATGCCTTCTCTTTCCCTGAATCTCTTCTCTTAAGAGGTACTGGGACTCAAACTAGGGGCCTTCTACATGCAAGGCCAGGATTCCCCCAGTGTGCTAAAGCAGATCTATAGACTGAATAGGCTTTTGAAAGCTTATCTGGCTCTTCCTGCCCTCATTTCCCTTAGGTGAATTGGACTTGTGTTTTCAGGGGCTGGGCTAGCTAGGTGCCTATCTCTGCCCTCTCCCTTACCAATTTCCTCTCTCCCAGGGTGGCTGGGTATGACAGCCTGACTGAGAAGATCCGCTCTCCCCTCTCCCTGGGGCCACATCAGTGCTGGCTGGTATCCTTCCCAAAATTCAAAGGGGGCTCAGGTGTCCAAATGCACAGAAAGCAAATGACTCTCCACACTTCACCAGACTGCTCTTCCTCCCAAGGAATGCTTCCTCCTATTCAGCTGGCTGGTGAGAGCCAGGGTTTCCATGGATGCTATTTGTCTTGAGGGTGGGACTTACCTGACCACCATTTCCACCCACAGGAGTGAGCAACTCATGGTTTTCCCTTGGGCTCTTTGTCTCTTTGTCCTGTTCCCTCCTGAATGATGCCCTGCAGCCTCCTGCTCTGTGAATTTCCAAAACAGCTCACTTGGGTAGGTTTTAGCCCCTTCTCTGCCATTTTTTGTAAAAGAGCTGAGCAGTGCCTACCTACATTAATGCCATTTTCCTGAAACTCCTTAAGTCTTTAAATGTCAATATTTTCTTGCAATTGAATTTCATGTATAAAAGAAATCACAAGTAAAATTAATTCAACTACAAGGAAAGCAGAAAAACTTATCAAAGTTGTAATTAATAAAATTGTTTTAGTTGCTTAGTTAATGAATGGAAGTGCTCAAATTGTTTTTAAGTGGAAACTTACTAGAAAATGTAACTAAGAGTTAAGATCATTATATAGGTGCCTTTATATTATAAAACTGCAGAAGGATAGAAACTGAAATTATTATAACTGGGTGGATATAGCCTAGACTTAAGCTATTGTAATGGTAATCTTAAACTATACTTACCTTTGATTATGGTTATTTTGTAACTAGCTTCACCTAGCCCTTAGACTTCAGCTCTTGTGATAGTAATTATAAACTGGGTTTGCCTTTGTTTATGCTCATTTCAGGTCTAGCCTCACCCCCTGCCTTTGCTTATGGTTATTTCATGACAGCTTCTGGCCCCTATGGCTCAGGGGGAAACAAACTTGAAACACCTGGGTCATCTGTCTTTCTGGTATTAGTGAACCTGCTTTCTCTCTGGCTCCAAGTATAGTCTAAATTGATGCCTGGCGGAATTCTCAACACTTGGGGTTGAACATCCATTCTTCCAGTCCAGCAGCCACCAGAGTCCTGTTATATCTGAAGACTGGGGAGCTGGGCCTCCCACCTCTAGTGTGAGGATTTCTAAAATCAGCAATTCATGAGAGAAACCAGTTTCCCTGAGGCTTCAATGACCTCAGTGAGTATATACTGGAATTAGTATTTTTCATCTAAGGTCTACCAAAGTCAAAATGGAAAATAAGCAAAGCTCTGAAGTAAAGGAAAGTTTTGCAAATTGTACCTTAAAGCATTGGGAACTTTTTGATTATAAGCCATTAATTAAAGAACAACATTCTTGTTCTTTAACAAAACTGCATCATCACCGTGCAAATTAGATTAATTAGAAATATCCTTCAAGGAAATCTTTTAAATGTTATTTTACAGTTAAACTTATATTGTAAAAGATTGAAACTTTTAAGTAACTTTAGTAAGTTGTGTTTTTGTGTCGTGTTTTTGTGTCTAACTATATATTTGTGCCTGTATATTTGCTCAGTGTATATCTTCAAACACTGGGATGGTAATATCAAATTAACAAAAATTCTTCAAAGGGCTCTTATTCAAATTGTTAAAAATTAAATATGCAGTTATATACATGAATGAATATTCCTGAAGCCCAAATTAGGCTAAACAGGATGGAAAGGTCATATAGAAATCTGTGTATAGAAATTATTGGGAAAGGGAAAAAGATTTTCCTAAACTCTTTGACCTACCCAACTCCCAAGGCCTTCTCTTTGAAAGAGTTCTGAGGGAGGGTCTAGGTATGACAGATTAAAACTCCATCTTCTAGGCTGGGGAATTAAGAATCATAGTTTGTCCTGTAATCCCCCAATTTAAACCTTTTACCAGCCTTAAAATAAGGGTGCTTAATAATTCTATTACCAAATTTCAGTAAGTAAAGGAAAAGTCCTTGAAAGCTATGGAAAGAAATTTTCTAAATTATGATTAAAACAAATTAAACAATTGTAATATATTCCAGAACCTAGTAGTCAGTACACTTTTAAGATTATTCAGTTTTAGAATTGTATTAAAGAAAAAAGGTTTTAGCTTCCTGTAAAGGAAGTAAAAAGACCAATCCTTGCATAAGCTATAATGGTTGAAATTTTATTTAGCCTGGGTGTTATCTCCCTAGGTTTATAGAATACCAAGTAAATAAACTAACATTATATGTATTAAATCTTTAAGATAGTGAAAATTTTAAGGTCATATTTAATGAAATTAAGCTAAAGAAGGAAATGTAGATCTGCCCTCTCTTAAATGGCTAAAGTAAATTTCATTGGTTGCTAACTGTAATTTAGTAAGCTTATTTTAATGTAAGGTAACTAGTCTATGTGGTTGTGATTAATTATAAGGAGTTCATAAAAGCATCTTCTAAACCAAAGCATTTAAATGGCTAATTCCAGAAAGCCATTTATTAGAAACCTAATTGATATTAATAACAAAAATAACTTCATAACAGGGAAACCTGTCTGAGGCCACCTCAATTTGCATGTTAATGTAGTGGTAATGAAAGATAATCTTAATTCCAGTGGGAATCTTCAGTTTTCATAAAATAATTGAGAAAGTAGTTTTTCCTGTATGGTTAAAGTAAAATACCTGTTAATTAACATCACCATGTAAAGGTGTAAAAGTAAAAAGCAAAATACTAAAATAGTTAAGTTCATTTGTTATGTTATATACTGCATTGGAAGTGTTTAGAAAATGTATAAAAATTAAAAGAGATAGACTTCAATATCATCTAACTCTCTTGTGCATTCAAACCAGGCCTTCAAGGCACTGCATTGTGCCTCTCCATTTGAGTTATTGGCTAGGTCAGTCACTGACCCCCAAAACAGTAAAGTATCTACTACATCTCTTGTTATGCTCCCAAAGTGGATGGAGAGTATGTTGCAGTTTCAGACTACTGCAGCAGCCAGTGATGGCTTAATATGGCCAGATGTACAATGGACATTGCCTCCAGGCTGGCTCTGTTTCAGAGTACTGAAGGGTGCTATGTGCCAGGCCAGTAAAATACTGGAGCCTACCTTCCTAGCTTCTCTCTAGGATCAACGTGCTGCAGAATGCTGGCTGTGTGAAGGGGATAACAAGTGGAGCAATTATTACCAGGGCGAGGTAAGTAGAACTTAAAAACAATTGGTATTATGTCCTGCTCCCATGGAGAGATAACATGTATGGTATTGCAAACCTGGAGCTTAGATCTATTAGTCACAGCTTAAAGAGAAACTTATGCATTGGTTAATGCATTGAATAGTATTAAAAACTATACCTATATGCTTGGTGATTATGATGATATCTTTTCTGTTCTAGATCATATGCAGAGGGATGTTGAATATGTCAAAAGTCCTGGTAAAGTTCATTTTCTAAGTAATTAATGAACTTGCTTAACCCAGGTCTCCCTCCTAGCCCTTATGCCAGACCCTTTCCCACTCTTACCCTGGGGCGGACTGGCAGACCCACATGCCATCCTGCCAGGGCTAAGAATTTTCCCACCAGAAGGGAAAGAGTAAATAAGGTGGCTAGGACTCACTTCAGCTTAGCCCCTTTGAGATGATCTATGGGTAACTTTTCCAAAACCTGGCAGGAGAACAGGCCTCACTCTCAGTTAGAGTCAAAATGGAAGGGACCTTTCTCACTCCCACTCCTGTTAAAGGAATTGCCAGCTGTGTGCATTTATTGCAATTGAAGCTGGCTGCCCAAAGAATACCAACTCACCAGAAGAAGCACCTGATGGGATGTACAAGTGCCAGTCATTGGATGGCCTGAAATACCTCTTCAAGAGACAAAGCTAGGTAGTATCTGTGTCATAGTCAGCTGTTCCCTTTAACTCTAGTCCAAACACCTATTACTAGAGGAAAGGCAAGCCAGACACCCCTTAAGAAATCTTGTCTTTTTTCATTTCCTATAGTTTCTCCTTATACAATAACTAAAAGGGGAATGCCTCTTCTCATCCCCCCCTTAGCTGTCTTAGACATAACTGCCACCATGGAAAACAAGGATTGGCAATTTATACCAAACCCCATTATCTATTATAATCTCTCCCTAGAGCTACCAGCATAGAAGAAACTAGCCATGCCTTAGAAGTTCTAAGAGAGCAAACAGACTCCCTTGCTGCTGTGGTATGTAAAACTGCAAAGCCCTAAACACGTGAACAACAGCATAGTGGGGGGACATGCCTATTTCTCAAGGAAAAATCCTATTTCTATATAAACCACTCCAGAATAGTCCTAGACAGCATTTAAAACTTGCAAGATGAAGCCAACCAACTTCAGGAGGATGCAGCCCCTAAAACACCAAGACTTTCTCATTCTCGTGGTCAAGTATGTCATAGTTGGTCCTTCTTTTGGGCCCACTTACCACCAAATTATTTACCCTTTTAGTGGGGCCATGTATCTTCAAAATTCTAAGTTTGTTTCCTCCACAATCAGTGCCTTCCAAAACAATATATTAGTCACACAGGGATTTCAGCCAGTTCCAAACACAGTGTCAGACCTATCTTCCATCAACCTCAATAGAATAGCCAGAGAGGTTTATGTCCTGTCAGACAGGGACCACTGCCCTACCTGCGGGAAGTAGCTACAGAAGAATGATCATTGCCCCTCAGCACCCCCTTAAGAATAAGGGCATGAACTCCCTGAGGCGGCAATTGAGGCAGGTTAGCCAGGGAAATGAGAAGATGAGCCACAACATGGCTGACAGACAACATGGCTGCAAGACCTTGCTGAGACCTTGAGTTTAACCTTGAGATCCCAGTTTCTCTTTCTAGGATCTCCTCTTGGTCCTGGGCCTCACCATTGGCCCCCACCATTGGTGGGGTAACCAATAACTGTTGAGGCCCCTCCCCTTAACATTGGCAAGGAGGAGGAATAATTAACAGTATAAAAGGTAACCACACAATGCAGAGCTCACTCTATCTGCCTAGAGCAGCCCATAACAAATCGTGGTGTGTATTTCCATCCTTCTCTCCTATTTCTCAGCAAGCTCTGTTCTTTCCTCTATTTCCCAATAAATTCTTTTTACTGGCCTAACTAAACTGGTGTGTTCTTAAATTCTTTTATGCAACATAACCAAGAACCTAGAGGAATCCAATACTTCCCCATCATCAGGAGAATGGGAGGCAGCTGCCCCTTTCCTCTTTATTAAGCAAGAAAATTTCATCCTTTTACCTTAAAACAACTGAGAGAAACTATTTGAATGACACTTGTTAAGAATCTGAGTACCCAAGAGAGCTATGTGTGTGTGTGTGTTTATATGTGTCTTTCACTCTTTTTAACAAATCAATTTTATTTATGCATATTAATAATGCATGAATCCATCCAAAGTTTACAACTAATGGTACTCAGTATAATCACATAGTTGTGCATTCATCAAGTCAATCGACTTTAGAGCATTTTCATTATTCCAGTAATAAAAATAATACAAAAAACCCAACCAATCAAGCAAAACTCATCACTTCTCAATCTCTCTATGCTTCCCCTGCTGTACATAGCTGTGATTCAATATCCTTCTCTCTAATTTATTTGTATTTATATTTTTAAAAAGTCTTAGATATGCAATATCATCCATATTCATATTTTACATGAGGCTTCACTGTGTTATACAGTCCCATGTTACATTTTTTAGGTTTCTGTCTAGTAATATAAATGTCTTTAGGCTTTCTTTTTCAACCATTGTTATACCCATATAATAGTACTGCTAGTCATGAACAGCCTGATGTGCTCTCACCATTTCCATTAATTTTCAGAGTTACAAACAACCTTTTAACCAATCCTGCATAATTTAATCATTAGATTTCCATTATGTACCATCATTCTATATTCTACTGAACTGTATTCAAATTATTAATTCCATGAGTTTACATAATATATTTAGTTCATAATAGCACAATCATACAGTATTCGTCCTTTTGTGTCTGGCTTGCTTCACTCAACATAATATCCTCCTGGTTCATCTATTTTGTCCTATACTTCAGAACTTCATTTCTTCTTATCATTGCATAAAATTCTATCATGTGTATATACCACAATTTGTTTATCCATTCATCAGTTGATGGATACCTGGATTGTTTCCAACTTTGGGCAATCATGAATAATGCCGTTATGAACATCAGTGTGCAGGTGTCTATTAATGGCACTGCTCTCAGTTCTTTTCGGTATATACTTAGCAATGGTATTGCCTTGTCACATGGAAAGTCAATATTTAACTTCCTTAGGAACTGCCAAATGGTCCTCCACAGTTGCAGTACAATTCTGCATTCTCACCAAAGTGTAAATCCTCTCCAACATTTACAGTTTTCTGAGCTTTTAATAGTGGCCAGTCTAATAGGTGTGAAATGATACCTCATTGTAGTTTTGATTTGCATTTCCTTAATTTTTTTCATGTGTTTCTTTGCCACTTCTATTTCGTCTTTGGACAATTGCATTTTCAAGTCCTTTGCCCACTATTTAATTGGGTAGTTTGTCTTTTAATTGTTGAGTTGTATGATCTCTTTTCATATCATGATATTAAATGCTTATCATATGTGATTGCCAAATGTTTTCTCCCACTGAGTCAGCTGCCTTTTCACCCTTTTGTCAAAGACCTTTGAGGTACAGAGATGTTTAATTTTGAGGAAGTCCCATTTATCTATTTTTTTCTTTTGTTGCTCATGCTTTGGGTGTAAGTTTTAAGAAACTACCACCTACCACAATATCTTGAAGATATTTTCCTTCTAGGAATTTTATGGTTGTCACTAATTATATATAGGTCCTTGTTCAATTTTGAGTTAATTTTTGTCTAAGGTGTGAGATAAGGATTGTCTTTCTTTCTTTTGGATATGGATATCCAGTTCTTCCAGAACAATTTCTTGAATAAACTGTTCTGGACCAGCTGGGTGGGCTTAACAGCCTTGTCAAAAATCACTTGATTGTAGATATGAGGGTCTATTTCTGAGTTCTCAAATAAGTACTATTGGTCAATATATCTGTCTTTATGCCAGTTCCATGTTGTGTTTTTACCACTATAGCTACATAATATGCTTTAAAGTTGGGAAACGAGAGTCCTCCAACTTTATGCTTCTTTTTAAAGATACTCTTGGCTATTCAGGGCAATGTATCTTTCCAAATAAATTTGATAATTGGCTTTTCAATTTCTGCAAAAAGGGTGTTGGGATTTTTATTGGAATTGCACTGAATCTGTAAATCAGTTTGGGTAGAATTGACATTTTAATGATATTTAGTCTTCCAGTTCATGAACATGGGATGTTCTCCCATTCATTTAAGTTTTCTTTGGTTTCATTTACCAATGTTTTGTAGTTTTCTGAATACTCGTCCTTTATGTCCTTGGATATGTTTATTCCTAAATATTTTATTTCTTTAGTTGCTATTATAAATGGATTTTTTCCTGATTTCCTCCTCAGATTGCACACCAGTAGTGTATAGAAAAACTATTGATTTTTGCATATTAATCTTGGATCCTACCACTTTGCTGAAGTTGTCTATTAATTCTAGTAACTTTGTTATGGATGTTTCTGGATTTTCTAGATAAAGGATTATACCATCAGTGAATTGTGAAAGTTTTACTTCTTCCTTTCCTATTTGGGTACCTTTTATTTCTTTATCTAGGCTGAAGGTTTCAGCTAGTAATTCTAGCACAATACTGGATAATAATGGTGGGAAGTGGATGTGGCTCAAGTGATTGGGCTCCTGTCTACCATATAGGAGGTCCAAGGTTCAATTCCTGGGGCTTCCTGGTGAAAGGCAAGCTGACCCATGCAGCAAGCTGGCCAGAGTGGAGAGCTGGCCCATTTGGAGTGCTGGCCTGTGTGGAGTGCTGGCCTACATGGAGTGCTGGCCCATGAAGGAGTGCTGGCCCAGGCAGGAGTGCTGACTTGCATGGAATGCTGGCCCATGCAGAGAGCTGGTGCAGCAAGATGACACAACAAAAAGAGAACAGAAAAGAGACAGTAAGAGATGCAGCAGACCAGGGAGCTGAGGTGGTACAAGAAATTGAGTGCCTCTTTCCACTCTGGAAGGTCCCAGGGTTGGTTCCTGGTGCCACCTAAAAGAGAAGACAAGCAAACACAGAAGAACACACAGGGAGTAGACAGCAAGTGCAAAACAATGAGGCAGAGAAATAAATAAATAAATCTTTTAAAAAAAGAAATAAAATAATAATGGTGACATTGTGCATACTTGTCTTGTTCTTCATCTCAGCAGTTAAGATTTCAGTCTTTCACCATTGAGTCCAATGCTAGCTGTAGGTTTTTCATATATGCACTTTACCATATAGAGAAAGCTTCCTTCTAGTCTTACCTTTTGGAGTGTTTTTTAATCAAGAAAAGTGCTGTATTTTGTCAAATGCCTTTTCTGCATAAATTGAGAGGATCATGTGATTTTCTTCTTCAATTTATCAATTCATTTTATTACATTAATTATTTTTCTTGTGTTGAACCATCCTTGCATATTTGGGATAAAACCCATTTGATTGTGATATATAATTCTTTTAATATGCTTTTGGATTCAGTTTGCAAGTATTTTGCTGAGGATTTTTCATCTATATTCATTAGAGATATTGGTCTGTAATTTTCTTTTTTCATAGTATCTTTATCTTTTGTCAGTATTAAGGTGAGGTTAGCTTCATAGAATGAGGTTGGTAGTCTTCTTTCCTGTTCAAAATTTTTTGGAAGAGCTTGAGCAAGATTGATGTAAGATCATCTTTGAATGATTGATAGGATTTTCTGTGATGCCATCTTGTCCTGGGCTTTTCATCTTTGGGATGTTTTTGATGACTGCTTCAATCTCTTCACTTGTGATTGGTTTCTTGAGATCTTCTATGTCTTCTAGGGTAAGTGTAGGTGGTTCATGTATTTCTAAGAATTTGTCCATCATGTCTACATTGTCTAGTTTTTTGGCAGACAGTTGTTCATAGAATCGTCTTATGATCACTCTTATTTCTGTGAGGTCAGTGGAAATGTCCTTCTTCTCATTTGTGATTTTTTTTTGTGTGTGTGTCTTCACTCTTTTTGTTTGTCAGTCTAGCTAGGATTTGTTGATCTCAAAGAATCAACTTTTGGTTTTGTTGATTCTCCCTATTGTTTTTCTCAATTTCATTAATTTCTGGTCTGAGTTCATATCTCTTTCCTTCAGCTTGGTTTGGGATTAGTTTGCTGTTTTTTTTCCAGTTCCTCCAGGTGTGCAGTTAGATCTTCAATTTTAGCTCTTTTTTCTTTTTTAATGTAAGCACTGAGGGCTATAAATTTTCCTCTCAGTACTGCCTTTGCAGTGTTCCATATGTTTTGATATGTTGTGTCCTTCTTTTCATTCATCTCAAGATATTTGCTAAATTCTCTTGCAATTTTTGCTTCTACACATTGATTATTTGAGTGTGTTGTTTAATCTCCATATATTTATGAATTTTCCATCTTTCTATCTATTATCCATTTTCATCTTCATTCTGTCATGATCAGAGAAAGTGTTTTAATTTCAATCTTTCAAAATTTATTGAGGTTTGTATTTTGACCCAACATATAGTCTATCTGGAGAATGCTCCATGAGTGCTTGAAATGAAAGTATATCCTGTTCTTTTGGGGTGCAATGCTCTATAGATGTCTATTAGGTCTAGTTCATTTATCATATTATTCAAGTTCTCTGTTTCTTTATTCATCCTTTTTCCAGATATTTTATCCAATACTGTGAGTGGTGTATTTAAGTCTCCAAATATCATTGCAGACACGTCTATTTCTCTCTTCAGTTTTGCTAGTGAGTGCCTCATGTATCTTGGGACACTTGGGTTAGGTGCATAAATATTTAGTATAGTTATTTCTTCTTGGTGACTTGCCCTTTTTATTAATATATAATTACCTTCTTCACCCCTTAAAACAGTTTTCCATTTAAAATCTATTTTGTTCAATATTAGTATCACTACTCCAGATATTTTGGTTACTGTTTGCATGGAATAGCTTTTTCCAACTTTCACATTTTATCTGGTTTTGTCCTTATGTCTGAGGAGTTTCTTGTAGACAGCATATATATGGTTCATAATTTTTATCCATTCTATCAGTCTATGTCATTTGATTGACATGTTCAAGATATTCACATTCAATGTTTTTACTGTAAAAGAATTACTTACTTCATCCATTTTGTCCTTTGGCTTCCTCTTGTCTTATCACACTATTGTATATCTTTTTACACTTTAATTTACCCTTCCTAATAATCTTCATTTCTACACTCTTCTCCAAATCTCTTGCCTTTTTTTTTTTTTCCTTTCAGGTTGCAACACTCCCATTTGTAGCTCTGGTAATTTTGGTCATTTGGTAACATATTCTATCAGCTTTTGTCTGTGAAGACTTTGAACTCATCCTCTTTTTTGAAGGTCAGTTTTCCTGGATACAGAATTCTTGGCTGGCAGTTTTTCTTTTTCAGTACCTTAAGAACATCATACCACTTTCTTCTCTCCTCCATGGTTTCTGATGAGAGATCAGCATTTAATCTTATTAAGGTTTCCATGTATGTGCTGTTTGCTTTTCTCTTGCTTCTTTCAGAATCCTCTCTTTATCTCTGATGTTTGTCATTGTGAATAGGAGGTGTCTCTGAATAGTTCTATTCAGATTTATTCTGTGTAGAGTATGTTGTCCTTCTTAGATATTGATATTTATGTATTTCATATGGAATGGGAAGTTTTCAGTCATTATTTTCTAAAATATTCTTTCTGTACATTTTCCATTCTCTTCTCCTTCTGGGAAACCAATAATGTGGATGTTTTTATGTTTCACATAGTCATTCAATTCCCCGAGACCCTGTTCCATTTTTTCCATTCTCTTCTCTTTCTGTTTTCCTGTCTTTTCCAGTTCACATGTTTTATCTTTGAAATCACTGTTTCTGTCTTTGAGTAATTCAAATCTGCTCTTATGTGCCTCTAATTAATTTTTAATCTCACCCATCCTGCCTTTCATTATCCCTAAGGCCTGGTATTTTTCTTTGCAGGCTTTCTTTTTTATTTTTAAGGAAGCTCTAGATTAAATAAATGTTACATAAAAATATAAGGGTTTCCCACATACCCCACACCCTCTCCTCCCACATTTTCCTACATTAACAACATCCTTCATTAATGTGGTACACCTGTTACAATTGATGAACACATATTGAAGCATTGCTACTAACCATGGACTACAGTTTACATTATAGTTTACACTTTGTCCTGTGCAATTTTCTAAGTTACAAAAAATATACAATGGCCTATATCCATCACTGCAATGTCATGCAGGACAAATCCAATGTCCCCAAAATGCCTCCATATTACACCTATTATTTCCTCTCTCATCCCTCAGAACCTCTGGTGGCCATTGTCTTTACATCAATGATAGGAGTTCTTACATTGCTAAAATAATAATAAGTCTGTAGTAGAATAATAATTATACTTTAGTCCATTGTTCATTCCCCAATCTTAAGTATGTTGGGATGGTGATGCCCACTCTGCTTCAAACTGAGAAGGGGCTTAGATCCCATGTGGCAGATGGATGGAGCTATCTTACTTGCAGTTGCAGACATTCTTTGTTCCTTGAGATGGGTGTTCT
Organism: Cabassous unicinctus; assembly: GCA_029593785.1. Lineage (NCBI taxonomy): Eukaryota > Metazoa > Chordata > Mammalia > Cingulata > Chlamyphoridae > Cabassous > Cabassous unicinctus. The sequence continues at coordinate 31,800 of JAQZBX010001851.1, read as the reverse complement.
CCATCATCATCTCCTTGTTATTTGTCCTGGGTGAGATCAATGAACTGGAGAGTAGGTGTTGCAACTTTGCTGATATTCATGGCTCAAGTGGCAGATGGACTAAAGATTTAAGTCTCTGGGGCATATATGTATCAAGTATAGTGCCAATTATGGTTTCAAATAAAAAAGGGAGAAGAGCCATGTGTAAAGAAATTATAAATGAATCTAACTCTGTTACACTGGGGAGCATAAATACTAAAGTAAGGCCCAATTCCTGAGATGTCTGCCCTACTTATAGTTTCTGGATATCTGTAGCACTATCAGGAGCCCCACTATTTGAGGCACTGTTCACTATGGCAGTCAATGTGATCCTGCTGAGACTTGCGTAAGTGTAATCTCTGGAATTACCTCCCAACTCACTTTGAAATCTCTTGGCCATAAAAAATCATTTGTATTTACCATTTCTCCCCTTTGGTCAAGGTCTATTTCCAGATCTCTGCAGGCTTTCAAATTGTTCTTTATGCTCACCCAGTGTCTTCTTAATATCTTTTATCTCCTTAGTCATATTTTCTTTTAATTCTTTGAATTGATTTAGGAGAATTATGTGATTATCATTGATCAATTTTCTTAAATCCTGTATCTCTTCATTCAGGATATTTCATTTTTTTTCCCCCTTTGGCTAGGCCATCTCTTCCTGTTTCCTAATATGGCTTGTAATTTTTGGCTGATATCTAGGAATCTTAATATCTTGGTGAATTTACTCTGATGACCAGTTTCTTTATTTTACCTATTGTTTATTTTTTCCCACAGCTCTTCTTTGGTATTTGGTTCAACTTATTCTAAGTCTTTAAAATTGCCCAGCTTAAGTTATCAAAATCATGCCAGGAACTCATCAATGGGGTGCAGATTTTCTCTGAGTAGTTAGGGTGCAGAGAGAACCTAAAGCAGTTTTGTCCATGCAATTTCCACACCTGCCTGTACATGGTGCTCTTCAGTGTACTTTTCCACAGAGGTGTTTCTATCAATCTCCATTTTCCTGTGTTTTGGTCTGGCCATAACTGAGATTGAAAGCAAGCTCTGCTGGCTGAATTCAGTGAAGGAAAGCCTCTCAACCTCCCTTCTCTATTTCCTTGTAAAAGCTGACAGGGAAGAATAGGTCTGTTCCCCTCTCAGTCAGCTGCAGTGAACCAGGGATTTTAGCCAGTTCAAAATCTTGGGGTTGGGGAGCAGAGCCCCCTTTCCAGATGCCATGAGAGTGTGGTAACTCACGTTTGTTCTTTTGAGCTCTTCATCTCTGTCCCTTACCCTCCTGGGAGTTGTGAATCACTGTCCTGGTCTGCTGACAACCAAAGTAGGTCCCTCAGATAGTTTTTGGCTCTTTCTCCATTGTTTTTTGAGAGTTGAGTTCTGCCTGTCTAATCCAATATCATCTTCCCACACTTCTGGCTTCAGTTTTAATATTAAGGAGTTTCTCCATGGAAGCAGTTCTTGGACACTGATGGGTCCATTCTTGAAGGAGGACAACAGTCCTTTTACTGTGCAGCTGTAGCTTTTCTTTGTCCATTTAAAAGATTTCACAGAGTTCTTCAGTATATAAGGTGTGCTCTTCCCAGTGTATAAGGCATTATGAAAAAAGGTGTGATCCTTTGCTGTAAACTGAAGAGACAAGTCCCAAACCAATGGAATTTTAAGTCCTTTTCACCACCCAATTGGATATTTTCACTTATAGCAAATTCTGTGGTTTGCTTCACCTGTTGGTGAGGACAGTTGAATAGGAATGTGCCTAACTGTGAGATGCAGGTACTGTTGTACAGGACCAATCAGGATGATTCAGAGAACTCAAACACAGCTGGATATTGTTCTAACAGTTGCCATGTGGCATCCAACAATAGCGAAAATAAGGGAGACTCTTTTTCTGATCTCTTTAAATGGCTGCATCTGTCCATGCACTGATAGCCAGTCATGAGCCACTCCTTCTGTATCAGGCACTGAAATACAGTAATTGTCCTAATATAGGGATCTTGCATAACTTCAATAAAAGAAACTATGATATAACTCAAATCTCTTCCTCCTCGTTTTGTAGGATTGCAGATATGTATTTGATCTCCAGCATGTACACAAGTTTTACTGAATGTATAAGGAATTCCCTGACATTTTAACCACCTAGTACCTTCCAATGAAGAGAGCCATTTCTGTTAAGTTTCTTCAAAAACCACATTAAGTTTTACAAGTGCTGCCTGTACTTCTTGGATATTAAGCAAGGTCTTATTCAAATCCAGTTTGTAAACATCACTTCTCTGTGGTTGATTTCTAATTATTGCATTATAGATCCTTTAGACAATTTTTCACTGCCACAACACATCTTTTATGAGGGCCATTCTCATCAAAGCAGTGCCATTAAGGTAGCTCCAGCACAGGATTGATACCCTTCTCCCAACAAAAGAATGGGAAAAGAACTTTAGGGCTCTGTCTGATAAAGAACTAGGTAGTACAGTGTTTTCTGGAAGGCAAGTGGATATCATGTAACCCTCATTAATAGAATAAACTGTCAACCCAGAAACTCCCATCTCTTGATTTCTCTGTCCCAATCTGAGTAAGTTGCAAACAGAGGAGTTCTTTTAGCTATTGCCATCACCAGCTCCACCTCTTCCTCTTTCACCTCCTGAAGGGAGTCCATTTATTTTGTTGGCTGTATTATGGTATTTTTTTTCCAACATATTCAAATACAAAGAGCAGCTGCAGGTCTGTTGGCTGGGAATAATGAGCTATTATTTCAAGGTTTACCTTTTGGGCAGTTTTGGGACATGATTTATCAAAGCAAAATCTAATAATCCAGAAAACTTTACAATAAATAATTAACTCTGTTAGATTAAATTTCAGTTTCTGCTTGGGGCCTAGGACTTTCTTCATCTTTTGTGGTCATTTACTATTACAATTTGTTCAATACATGTCAAAGGAACAACATGTTAACCAAGAAGAAGGTTTTAGTAATGGAATTTCTGTAATGGCATTGGATCATCGGGAATAAAGGAAATTTTCTTAAAAATTTAAAATTGAAATTTGTTATTCATAAATAAATATACATAAACAATAATTGTATAATAAAAGTTGTGAGCTTACAAAGCAAATATGCATATCATCATATAGGGCTCTCATACATTACCCTACCACCAATACTTTGCATTGTTGTGAAACAACTGTTACAAAGAATGAAAGAGCATCATCAAAACATTACTACTACTTACAGTCAATATCTTACATTAGAAGTATTTTCCCCCAATCTACTTAGTTACTGACCCCCTATATTAGTATTATATATTTGCTATAGTTTATAAGGGAATGTTCTCATATTTGTTCAGTTAACCACAGTCAGTCTTCCACCAAATGATTCATTGTGTTATACAGTCTCATGCTTTGTAAAATCCATTCAAAATGTACACTTAGTGGCTTTCATATTCATCGCAGAGTTGTGCTGTCATCACCTCAGTTTTAAATAATTTTCATTACTCCAAAAAGAAAAATCCCATACCCCTTTATATATCCCTAGGAAATAGAATATGGGTGGAGAATGAAAGCTGATGCTTAATGTATGTAGAATTTTTAATAATGTTTATTGTAAATGTATGGAAATGAATACAGTTGATGGTAATACATTATAGTGAGTATAACTAACACTGCTGATTTATAAATGTGATTGTGACTGAAAGGGCTAGTCTGTGGTTGTAGTATTCCAATTTAAAGGAAGCTAGAGAATAATGAGGGGCTATATATGATTTTAGTGGTGGATGAAGATTATGATTAATAGTATAAGAATGTTCTTTTACAAAGTGTTAAGAACAAAGGAAATTTTGAACTTACTGCATATCAGCTTTCCCCACAAATCATATTATGACTTGTGTCATTGCAATGCATTCTCATATAAAATTGATGTTCTTTATGACAATTCTCCTGGCAAAAGAACTGGCTCCAGTTTATTAAACTGGGGCAGCAGCAGGAGATAGGATCTGAATGTGGGTCTGGGCAGCTTGAAGAAGATGTTGACTTTGTCTCTTCTCCCAGGATCTGTCCCCACCAGTGGCAGCTCTGTGGCATCCCAACACCTCCAGACACCACTGGGCATAGAGCTTCAGGTGCTGAAGCTCAGGCCCTACCTGGAGCATGGCCAAGCAGACTGACAGGCTGAGACATGAAGGAGCAACTGCCAGAAAAAGGAGGAGTAGGGGCAGGCATGGGCCTATGCTGGTGCAGGGGTCCAACCCTGGAAGGGGCTCACCATTCCACCCCAAAAGACTGCACACACAGGGCCTGTGGCCTGCATCTCAGGACCTCTAACTGCTTGTAGAATTTGAATGAAACATTAGGCTGAGATTCCAACTTGAAAATATCTATTAAATTAAGTGGTCTTGTGATGCAGACCTAGTAGTTGATGCTGCTGTAATTTGACCAAAGAGCCAGGGTCCAATTAGTACAATTAAAGCCCCAATTAATGGTAGCTGAATGTAAAAGCTCCTAACAGTCCAAGGTTTTCCTCAGATAGGTGATGAGAAGGACTCTGTTGCAAATAGATTTTAAATCATATGGTCAGTTTTGGGAACATTTTGCTAATAATGTGTCAGGTTGTTTGTTAATTAAAACACCTGTGACTGAGATTGGAGCTCCAGCATTAGCCCATAGTCAACTTCTCCAATTTGTCCAGTTCCTAAGGACTATTTGCCTCAATTGTTGGTTCAACTGTAGATAGACAAGCCAGCAAGTTCTTTGTACTGCTGGGCTGGTATTAGCTAAATTTGATGACATGTAGCCTCAGCACTTGACAGTTTTTTTTGAAAGAATGGCTTATTTGGAGGATTTGAGCCCCTGGATTGCAAACCAATGAAAACACCAAGAACAATAATAAAAACAGATTGGTGTAGGTCTACATACAATAAGCTTTTTCTTGGTTTATGATGCTTCCCCTCTTGCATGAATTATTGCCAATAATAATATTACAAAGAACAATATTGCTAATATCATCTGGTTTCATCATGGTGGGAGAGGGTTTTTGATCCTGCATTATTTTCTAATGTGGCTATCATTTACCAAGTGGAGTTGCTAATTTCCCTTCTTGGTGATACATACCTTTATTTAAATGGTCCTGGAGCAGTAATTTAAATTTACTGAGGGACATTCATGGGGGAAGATTAATCATCCATCCCATGTATGCTGAAAAACGTGGAACATTTTTACATAGTGAGAATTTAAGTTTAAATATGTCCTATAACAAAAGATTCCATAACAGATGCTGGGACTGTATGATAATCTGTCATTAATGGGCACCAGGAAAGTATCTGTCTCAATATGTCCTCCCATCCTGATGGGTTGGTGGCAAAATGTCAAATCCATATTATGAGAAAAGATATTTTGGAAGATTGTCATGTATACAAAATGCTTATAAACATGAAGATGAGACATACCCCCATTAAATATAGAAAAGAGCAATGGGTAGGTTTGTAAAAATTAGTATGTGATGTAAGTCTTCCCAAAGGTCTGGTATGAAGATAAATTAAAATTTTGGTCAAAAGAGAAAAACAAATAACAAGAATCATTGGTGAGAGTTCTGGGAAGATGGCATCAGAATAGCTCAGATAGGGTGTGACTCTCTTACAAAATAAGGAGAAAACATACAAGTCATCCCAGGGAGCTGCTTTGGGGACCTGCAGAACAGGAGAGTGCCACACATATCATCAAAGAGAACCGGGGATGAAGAGATTAAGGAGCCAAAGGGAAAACTGTTGAGTTGTGGATCCCACACCTGGAAATGGCACCCCCACACACACCCTTGAGATTAACAATTTCCATAAAACCTGCAGCTAAGCAGCCAACAGAGAGGGGAAAGGACATATTTCTCCAAGGGAAGAGCCACAGAGGCCTGAATGTGGTTTCTGTTCAGAGAGTTTAACCAGTATAAGCCAGTTTTGAATCTAGGGCTAAGAAGTAAATGGAAATTGTAAGATTCAACACATTGGAAAGGTTTGCCAAAGAGCACCTTGTGATGGTCAGCCAGGAAAATGAAGAAAGACAAGCCTTGTCTTCTCTGTTTCTTTCCCTGTCACCTTAGATCTATTCTATGCCCCATTAGTGGCTCCCTGCCCCTGTTTTGATAACTTAAACAGGGAAACCTTGAAGTTTTAGAAAAGAATTGAATGAGAAATTAAAGAAGAGCTGTGAAATAAACTCACTAGGCAAGAGAATGAAATTGATGAACAGAGTAAAATCATTATCACAATCAGATGCCTAGATACCAACAAAAAATGAGAAGACAAACTAAGAAAAAGGAAGATATGGCCAAGCAAAAGAACAAACCAAGAATCAAGATGAGACACAGGAGTAAAGACAACTAATCAATGATGCTCACACATATCTTCTTAATCAGTTCAAGAAGTTGAAGGAAAATATGACTAATGAGGTGAAAGTTTTTAAGATGACACTGTGTGAGCATAAAGAAAAATTTGAAAGCCTGTAAAGAAAAGTACAGAACTTATAGAAATGAGAGACAGAATATATGAGATTACAAATATATTAAGGGCATATAAGAGCAGATTTGACTTGGTCTAGGAAAGAATTTGTGAATTAATGACAGAGCATCTGAACTGGAAAAGACAGAAGAACAGAAAGACAAAAGAATGGAAAAAATTGAACAGGGTTTCAAGGAATTGTATGATAGCATGAAACATAAACATATGCATTATGGAAGTTTAAGTTGGAAAAGAGAATGGAAAAGGGGCAGAAAGAATTTTTAAGGAGATAATGATTGAAAAATTTCTAATCATTATGAAAGACAAGAATATCAATATTCTAGAATTACAACATACACTAAATAGAGTAAATTTGAATAGATTTACTCTGAGACATATACTATTCAGAATGTCAAATCCCAGACATAAAGAGAGGTTTCTGAGTGCAGCAAGAGAAAATCAATGTATCATTTACATGGGAGCCTCAATACATATAAGTTCTGATGTCTAAACAGAAACCATGAAGGTAAGAAGAATGTGGTACAATATATTTAAGGTATTGAAAGAAGAAACTTCCAGCCAAGAATTCTGTCTCCAGAAAAACTGTCCTTCAGAAACGTTTAAAATCTTCACAGACAAACAAAAGAGTGTATGTCACCAAGAGATTGGTTCTACAAAAGTTACTTCAGGGTACAGTCTAAAAGGAAATGACAATGGCAAGAGGCTTGGAGAAGAGTGTAGTAATGAAGATAATAAATAAAGGTAACTGGAAGGGTTAAGAGGCAGAAAATAGTAAGATATGAAAAACAAAAAGCCAAGGGATAAATTGGACAAGATAAGTAATGCCTTTACAGTAATAACATTGAATGTTAATAGATTGAACTCCTCAATCAGAAGACATAGAGTGACAGAATGGAAAAAAATATGAGCCATGTATTTGTTGACTATAAGAAACTCACTTTTTAAAAGTTTTTTAGGAGGTACTGAGGATTAAGTCACAACCTTATACATGGGCAGTAGGTGCTCAATCACTGAGCTACACCCACTCCCCAAGAGACACTTTAGATGCAAAGTCTCAATCAGGATGGAAGTGAAATGTTGGAAAAAGTTATTCCATGCAAATGGCAATCAAAAAAGATTTGGAGTAGTGATACCAATCAGACAAAATAGATTTTAAATGCATGAATGTTACAATGGATGAAGAAAGTCACTGTATATTAATAAATGGGACAATTCACCAAATGAAATAAAATAATAAATATTTATGCACTTAATTTAGGTGCCCCAAAATACATGAGGTGAACACTGGCAAAACTGGAGGGAGAAATCATGTTTCCACAGTACAAGCTGGAGAATTCAACACACTACTCTCAGCACTGGATATAACATCTGGTCAGAGGATAAATAAGGAAACAGAGAGCTTGAATAATATGAAAATTGAAGTAGACCAAACATACATTTATAGAATATTTCACCCCAAAATAACATGACATACATTCTTCTCAAGTTCTCATTGACCTTTCTCCAGGGTAGACCTTTTGTTGGGACATAAGTCAGATCTCAATAAATTTATAGTGATTGAAATGAAAGAAAGCACTCTCTCTGATCATAAAGGAATTAAATTGGAAGAAAAAGGAAAAATTCACAAATATATATAGATTAAACAATGCACTCTTAAATAATCAGTGATTTAAAGAAGAAATTGCAAGCAAAATCAGTAAATATCTCAAGATGAATGAAAACAAAGACACAACATAGAAAAACTTATGGCAGGGGAGCAGATGTAGCTCAAATGGTTGAGTTCTGCTTCCAATGTATGAGGACCTGGGGTCAATCCCCTTTGCCTCCTAAAAATTTTTGGCAGTGCTGAGAATGAAATTTTTAGCCTTCAATGCTTACTTTAAAAAAGAAAGTGCTAAAATCAAAGACATATCTGCAATCTGGAGGAACTATAAAAAGAACTGAAAACCAACCCCAAAACAAGCAGAACAAAAGAAACAATAAGAATTAGAGCAGAAATAAATAAAATGGATAATAAAAATAGACAAAAGAGAGAATCAACAGAACCAAAAGTTGTTTCTTTGAGATTAACAAAATAAAAAAATCCTTAACTAGTTTAAACAAAGAAAAAAGAGAAAAGATGAAAATAAATAAAATGAGATGGGAGACATTAACACAGATTGAACAGAAATTAAAATATCAAAAAGAGGATACTATTAACAACTGTGTGCCAACAAACATGACAATATTCATGAAATGGACAAATTCCTAGAAATCCATGAACAGCCCACACTGACTCTAGAAGAAATGAAAGACCTCAACAAGCCAACCACAAGTAAAAAAAATGAAACACTCATCAGAAACCTCCCCAAAATGAAAGGCCCAATAAACCAGATGGCTTCGCAGTGAATCCTACCAATCATTCAAAGATGATCTAATACCAAAATTCTCAACCTCTTCCAAAGAATTGAACAGGAAGAAATGCTACCAAACTCAGTTTCTAAAACCAACATCACCTTAATTCTAAACCTAAATAGAAATATTATTAAAAAAAGAAAATTATAGGAAGATGACCAACTAGTAAGACATGGGATTCCCTTCTCCTCCAGAAAAATAGCTAGTGGACAGGCTGAAACAGCCCAGAAAAAGATCTTCTAGATTCCCAGAGGAGAGAGGGACAAAGGAGGGAAATCCTGATGACAGAACTGTGAGTTAAACAAGTGGCTGCTGCTGCCAGCACCATCCCCCATAGAATTCTCAGGCCTGTGGCCTGTGACTACAGACAATGGGGCTCCAGGGATCTACCACTGCAGGAAAGGGGAGATAGAGACACACAGCCTAAGGCTGACTCAGCTTTTGACTTACAAATTTGGTCTGCTTGTCCCAGGAGCCCAAACAGGCAGGTGCAGCTGCACCATTGTTTGCCTTGGAGCCTGCAAGCAGCTAAAGACATACAACCCTCCCAATCTCCTCCTCTACTAACAGAGACTGATGGCTGAGGACTCAGAGGGGAGTGGAAATATTTCTGACCTGGGAAAAGGGAGGGAGTTGCCAGAGAAGCCTGGAGAACTGTCTCAGAGAAAGTTTGAATTATAAAGCTCATAGCTTCCAGACAGGAAGCTCTACCACATTGATCTGGTCTGTGTTGCAACAAATACACTCTGACCAGGCATTGAACTGAGAGCTGCCAAAGAGCACAATCTTCTGGCAGAGCAAGGAAGTGCATATAAAAAAAGTAAAAAAAAAAAAATAGTAGGAGAGGCTTTTTCTGGATTCTATACTCTCCCTCCCCAAGGCCATAGAAAGTGATTCTATGACCCATTACCAGTCCAGTGCCCAGTTTTGAGGAAAGAGCAGGACAATCCTAACAATCCAGGTTGAGCCAAGAGTCAAAGAGCAGTGGTAATACACAGCTCCTGCCACTAAATCCCTACAAAAGAGAAAGAAATTGAGTATCTGAGTAAACTACATCCTAATCAGATGCCTAGATATCAGCAAAAAGTTACCAGCCATACTAAGAAAATAGAAGATATGGCCCAAGAAAAGGAATATATCAAAGCCCCAAAAGAGATGCAAAATTTGAGAGAACTAATCAGTGAGACATGCACAATTTTCCAAAATCAAATTAATGAGTTGAAAGAGAGTATGGTTAAAGAGATAAATGACATCAAGTAAACATTTAGCGAGTGCAATGAAGAACTTGAAATGCTAAACAGAAAAGTAAAAGAGCTCATGGGAATGAAAGACACAATAGGCGAGATCAAAAACATATTTGAGAAAAACAACAGCAGAGTCAAAATGACAGAAGAAACAATAAGTGATACCAAAGACAAAACAGCTAAAATTGAAGACAGAAAATAACAGAGAGAAGAATGGACAAAATTGAGCAGGGGCTCAGAGAGTTGAATGACAACACAAAACACAACAACATACATATCAAGGGAGTTCCAGAAGGAGAAAAAAAGGGAAAGGGGGCAGGAAGAGAATTTGAGGAAATAATAGTTGAAAATTTCCCAACTCTCAAGAAAGAAATGAACTTACATGTCCAAGAAGCACATCGTACACCAATCAGATTAAATCTGAATAGACTTGTTCCAAGACACATACTACTCAGAATGTCAAATGTCAAAAATAAAGACAAAATTCTCAAAGCAGCAAGGGAGAAGCAAACCATCACATACAAGAGATGTCCAGTAAGACTTAGCATAGATTTCTCTTCAGAAACCATGGAGACAAGAAGTCGGTGATATGATGCAATTGGGATACTGAAAGAGAAAAACGGCCAGCCAAGAATTCTTTATCCAGCAAAACTGGTCTTGAAATATTAAGATGAGCATAAAATATTCACAAACAAACAGAAACTTTGAGAGTTTGCCAAGAAGAATCTACCTTTGCAGGAAATATTAAAGGAAACCTTAGAAGCTGAAAGAAAAAGACAGGAGAGACAAGCTAGGAGGAGACTATAGAAGAAAGAATAGCAGAAAGGATAACCAAAAGTGTCAAAACACAGACAAAAATAAGATATGAGATATGAAAACCAAATAATAAAATGGAGGAAGTAAATAGTGCATTTACAGTAATATCATTGAATGTGAATTGATTAAACTCCCCAATAAAAAGATACAGGCTGACAGAATGAAAACAAAACAAAACAAAACAAAAAACATCAGCCATCCATATGTTAGATACAAGAACTCACCTTTGACTCAGAGATACAAACCAGCTGAAAGTGAACGGTTGGAAAAAGGTAAACCATGCAAGTAGTAACCAGAAAAGAACAGAGGTAGCTATACTAATATCAGACAAAACAGACTTTAAATTCAAAAAAGTTGTGAGATACAGAAGGCCATTATATATTAATAAAAGGGACAATCCACCAGGAAGATATGAGTCATAAATATCTATGTATCTAACCAGGGTGCCCCAAAATACATGAGACAAACTCTGGAAAAACTGAAGGGAGAAATAGACATCTCTACAATAATCTTTGGAGACTTCAACACCCCACTTACATCATTAGATAGAAAAACTAGACAGAAGATCAACAAAGAAACAGAGAACTTGAACAATATGATAAATGAGTTAGACCTAAGAGACATATACAGAATACTGTATCCAAACTCAGCAGGTTCATCCCAAGTGCCTATGGATGTTTCTTCAGGATAGAACACATGTTAGGGCACAATGCAGCTCTCAATAAATATAAAATGATTGAAATTATGCAAAGCACCTTCTCAGACCATAATAAAATGAAACTGGAAATCAGTAACAGACAGGAAAAAAGTAAATTCACAAATATGTGATAGCTGAAAAACACACTCTTATATAATCAGTGGATCAAAGAAGAAATTGCAATTGAAATCAGTAAATATATTGAGACAAATGAAAATGAGAACACAACATATCAAAATTATGGGATACAGTGAAGGCAGTCTTGAGAGGGAAATTTTTAGCCCTAAATACCTATATTAACAAAGAAGAGAGAGCTAAACTCAAAGTTTCAACTGACAACTGGAGAAACTAGAAAATGAACAGCAAACTAATACCAAAGCAAGTGGAAGGAAAGAGATAATAAAGAGAGCAGAAATAAATGAAATTGAGAACCAAAAAAAAAAAAAAATAGGGAAAATCAACAAAACCAAAAGCTGGTTCTTTGAGAAGATGAATAAAGTTGACAAACCCCTAAGTTGACTAACCTAGGAAAAAAGAGAGAAGATGCAAAAATACAATCGGAAATGAAATGGTGGAAATTAAAAATGACCCCACAGAAATAAAAAAATAATCTTAAGTGGGTATTATGAGAAACTGTATGCCAACAAACTAGACAACCTAGATGAAATGGACAAATTCCTAGAAATGCACAACCACCCTACACTGATGCTACAAGAAATATAAGAACTTAACAAACCAATCACATTTAAGGAAATTGAATCCATCATCAAAAATCTCCCAGCAAAGAAAAGTCCAGGACCAGATGGCTTCACAGGTGAATTCTACCAAGCATTTTGAAAAGAAATAACATGAATCCTGTTTAAACTCTTCCAAAAAAATTGAAGAGGAGGGAAAACTACCCAACACATTTTATGAAGCCAACATCACCAGAATACCAAAGCAGATAAAGAGACTACAAGAAAAGAAAATTACAGACCAATCTCTCTAATGAACAAAGATGTAAAAATTCTCAACAAGATACTTGCAAATGGAATCCAACAGCATATCAAATGACTTATACAACATGATCAAGTGGGATTTTTTTCCTGGTGTGCAAGTCTGGTTCAACATAACAAAATTAATCAATGTAATACACCACAGTAACAAACTGAAGGAAAAAAAAACACATGATAATCTCAATCGACACAGAAAAGGCATTAGAAAAAAAAATCCAGCATCCTTTTTTTATAAAAACAATTCAAAAGATAGGAATAGAAGGAAAATTCCTCATCATGATAAAAGGCATATATGAAAAACCCACAGCCAACATCATACACAATGGGGAAAGGATGAAAGCTTTCCTTCTAAGATCAGGAACAAGACAAGGTTCCCCACTGTCACCATTGTTATTCAATATTGTACTAGAAGTTTTAGCTAGGGCAATTAGACAAGAAAAAAAATTAAAGGCATCCAAATAGGAAAAGAAGAAGTAAAACTCTCACTGTTTGCAGACGACATGATGTGATATTTAGAAAATCCTTAAGTATCCATGACAAAGTTATTTGAGCTAATAAATTAGTTCAGCAAAGTGGCAGGATACAAGATCAACACACAAAAATCAGTAATGCTTTTGTACACTAGTACTGAACAATCTGAGGACTAAATCAGGAGCGTAATTCCATTTTCAATATCAACAAAAAGACTCAAAGAACTAGAAATTAATTTAACCAAGCAAGTACAGGACCCTTATGCAAAAACTATGAAACAATGCTAAAAGCAATTTTAAAAGATCTAAAGAAATGTAAAGACATTCCATGTTCATGGATTGGAAGAATAAATATTGTGACAATGTCAATCTTACCCAAACTGATTTACAGATTCAATGTAATACCAATGAAAATCCCAACAGCTTACTTTACAGAATTAGAGAATGCAATTGCCAAATTCATTTGGAGGGGTAAGTGCACCCAAATAGCCAAAACATTCTAAAAAAGAAGAGTGATGTGGGAGGAATTTCAGTACCTGGCCTTGAAACATATTACAAAGCTCCCGTGGTCAAAAAACCATGGTATTGGCATAAAGACAGACAGATCAATCAGTGGAATAGAATTGTGAACCCAGAAATAGACCCTCACCTATACAATCAACTGGTTTTTGACAAACCTACCAAGTTAGTGTTAAAGGGACAAAATAGTCTCAACAAATAGTGCTGAGAAATCTGAATATCTATAACCAAAAGAATGAAAGAGGACCCCTATCTCACTCCTTATAGAAGAATCAACTCAAAATGGATCAAGGACCTAAATATAAAAGCCAGGGTCATGAAACTACTAGAAGAAAATGTAGGGATGCATCTTCAAGACCTTATAGTAGGTGGTGGTTTCTGGGACTTTACAACCAAAACATGTGCAACAAAAGAAAAAACAGATAAATGGGACTTCCTCAAAATTAAACATTTTTGCACCTCAGAGGACTTTTTCAAAAGGGTGAAAAGGCAGCCAAATCAATGGGAAAAAATATTTGGAAATTACATATCTGATAAGAGTTTAATATCCAGGATATACAAAGGGATGCTACAACTCAGCAATAAAAAGACAAACGACACAATACAAAATAGGCAAAAGATTTGAATAGACATTTGTCCAAAGAAGAAATACAAATGGCAAATAAACACATGAAGAAATGCTCAACATCAGTAATGATTAGGGAAATGAAAATCAAAACTACAATGAGATATCATTTCACACCTATCAGAATGACCACTATTAAAAAAACAGAGAACTACTAGTGTTGGAGAGGATGTGGAGAGATAGGAACACTTATTCACTGTTGGTGGGAATGCAGAATGGCACAGCCACTGTTGAGGACTCTTTGGCAATTCCTAAAGAAGTTGAACATAGACTTGCCACATGACCCAGCAATACTACTACTGGGTATATACCCAGAAGAACTAAGAGCAGTGATATGAACAGACATCTTCATACCAATGTTCATAGTGATATTATTCATGATTGCCAAAAGTTGGAAACAACCCAGGTGTCCATCAACAAATGAATGGATACAGAAACTGTTGTCTATTCACATGATGGAATATTATGCAACTGTAAAAAGAAATGAAGTTGTAAAGCATATGACAACATGGATGAACCTGGAGGACATTATATTGAGCAAAACAAGCCAGACACAAAATGACAAATACCATATGATTGTGTTACTATGAACCAAATATATTGTGTAACATATTGTATGATTAAAAAAAAAATTACTTGTATCCAGTACATTTAATTGAGGGAATATATGTTTTCTTTTAAAAAAATGCACAACTATTTGATTATACAAAATAACATTGATTGTACACTTTGGATGTTTTTTGCTTTATTAATATGTATCTATAAAATTCATTTGTCAAAAAAAAGAAAATTATATACCAATATCTCTAATGAATATAGATGCAGAAATCTCCAACAAAATACTTCCTAACCAAGTTCAAAAGCTCATCAAAGTTATACACCATAATCATGTTTTTTGTTTTGAGGTACCGGTGCCATGGATTGAAACCAAGACCTTGTATGTCTCCCCTGAGTTAGTTTTTTTGTTGTTTGTTTGCTTATTATTTGTTTTTGGTTTCAGGAGGTTCCTGGAACTGAATACAGGACCTCTCATGTGGGAAGCAGGTGTTCAACTGCTTGAGCAACATCCACTTGCTGATCATATGGGTTTTATAACAGGTATGCAAGGATGGTTCAACATAAGAAAATCAATCAATGTACTATACTGCATTAATAAATTGAAGATAAAAATAATCACTTGAGCTAACCTGATGTGGCTCAAGCAGTTGGGTGCCCACCTACCACTTGGGAGGTCCCAGGTTCAGTTTCCAGTGCCTCTTAAGAAGATAAGTAAGACAGTGAGCTGACACAAGGAGATGCAATGAGATGGCACAGTGAAGAGAAACAACAAGGAAACACAATGAGAGATACAACAAGCAGGGAGCAGTGGTGGCTCAAGTGATTGGGTGCCTCCCTCCCACATGGAAAGTCCTGGGTTTGTTTCCCAGTGCCTCCTAAAAAAAGATGAGCACACAATGAACAGACACAGGGAGCAGACAGCAAGCACAAACAATGGGAGGGGAGAAATAAATTTTAAAAAATCTCTTTAAAAAAATCACTTGATTATCTCAAATGATCCAGAAAAGACATTTGAGAAAATACAACATCCCTTCTTGATAAAAACTCTCTGAAATATAACATTAGAAGGAAATTTTCTCAATATGACAAAGGCATATATGAAAAACTCATGAAAAACATTGTACTGAATGGTGAAGATGATGTTTCCTAATGAGTTTGGGGAAATAAATGGATGTCCACTATTTCTGCTGTTATTCAATATTGTGCAAGATGGTCTAGCTAGAGCAATTAGGCAAGTAAAAGATATAGAAGGCACCCAAATAGAAAATAAAGAAGTGAAACTTTTACTACTTAGAAAATCCTGAAAAATGCACAACAAAATTACTAGAACTAATAGATAATTTCAGCAAAGTGGAAGAATACAAGATTAATATGGAAAAAATCAAAAGAGTTTCTATATACTACTAATGAACAAACTAGAGGAAGTTAAAAGAAAAATTCCAATTACATTAGTGACTAAAATAATAAAATATTTAGGAATAAACATCCAAGGACATAAAGGGCCTGTATTCAGAGAACTGCAAATCATTGTTAAAAGAAACCAAGGAAGACCTCAATAAATTGAAGAATATTCCATGTTCATGTGTTGGAAAACCAAATATCATGATTATATCAATTTTAACTGAATTGATCTATAGATTTAATGCAATCCCAATAAAAATTTCAACAGTCTTCTTTGTAAAATTGGAAAAGACAATTATCAAATTTATCTGGAAGGACCTGGGCCCCTGAATTGCCAAAACTATCTTTAAAAAGTAGAATGAAGTTGAAGGACTCTCATTTCCCTACTTTAAAGCATATTATTTACCTAAAGTGTTAATGCATAGCATGTAGTGGTATAAAGATAGACTGACTGATGGTATTGAATCAAGAGTTCAAATCAGAACCTCATATCTATGGTAAAGTGATTTTTGACAAGGCTGTGAAACCAACCCAGCTGAGTTAGAACAGTCTATTCAACAAATGGTGCTGGGAAAACTGGATACCAATATCTCAAAGAAAGAAAAGAATACCTACCTCATACCTTATACAAAAATTAACTCAAGGACCTAAATGTAAAAACTAGAATCATAAGTCTAGAAGAAAATACAGGGAAACACTTTAAGATCTTGTGGTAGGTGGTGGTTTCTTGGATCTTACACCCAAAACACAAGCAATGGGAAAAAAAAGATAAATAGGACTTAGGACTTCCTCAAAATTTAACACTTATGTGTTTCAATTTTTTTTTTAACAAGGTTTAAAGGCAGCCTATTCAATGGGAGAGAATCTTCAGTAACTACGTATCCAACAAGAGCTTTATTTCCATGTTACATAAAGAGATCACGTAACTCAATGACAGGAAGACAAACAACCTAATTAAAAAATAGGCAAAAGACTTGAATAGACATTTTTCCAAAGAGGATAAACAAATGGTCAAAATAGCACATGAAAAGATTCTCAGCATCACTAGCTATTAGGGAAATGCAAATCAAAACTACAATGAGATAACATTTCATGCCTTACAGAATGGCAATTATTTAAAAGAAACAGAAAACTATGGATGCTGGAGAGGATGTGGAGAAATATGAACACTCCTTCACTGTTGGTGGGAATGTAAATAGTTTTGACTCTGCAGAGAATGATTTGGTGGTCCCTCATGAAGCTAAATACGGAATTGCCCTATAATCCTGCAATGCTACTGTTAGTAATATATGCAGAAGTACTGAAAGCAAGGATACTAACAGATATTTGCATGCCCATGTTCATAGTGGCATTACTGACAATTGGTAAAAGCTGGAAACAGCTTAAATGTCCATCAACTGATGAATGGATAAACAAAATGTGGTATATACATACAATGGAATACTATGCAGGTGTAAGAAGAAATGAAATCGGGATACATGTAACAACAAGGATTAGCCTTGAGGGTATTATGTTGAGTGAAATAAGACAGAAACAAAAGGATGAATATTGTTTGTTTTCACTGATATGTACTAAATTAGATTAGTAAGCTTATGGAATTCCACTACAGAGTATGGGTTATTAGGAGACAGAATGCTGGTTAAGAAGGGGGAAATGATACTGAATGTATGTAGAATGTTTAAATAAGGTCGATTGTAAATATGTTGTAATGGATAGAGTTGATAGTAGCACATTATAATGACTATTACATACTGCTTATTTATAACCTGGGATTGTAGTTGAAAAATGTATTCTGAGGAAGTTAATGTTATTTGAATGGAAGTTATAGGATAATCTAGGGGTTGTATAATAGTGATTTTGGTGGTAGATGAGGATTGTGGTTAATAATATAAATAAAACTATGTTCTTCAACTACAAGGTGTTAAGAATTTGATGATAAAAAGGAAAAATACAACTAATATAATTTATGGGTTATAGTTAGCAGTAATATTGTAATTTTTTGTAGGAAAGGCAAAGAAGGCACTATATCAATGCTAAAGGTAAAAAATTATATGGGTTTAGTGTTAAGCGATATGATATGAATAAACATTTTTTCTTCAAATTCTTCTTTAAGAAGGAGACTTTGGTATTCACATTTAACCAATCATTAATCATTTATGTATCTTTCTTAACACTGGAGAAACAGTTGAGTTTGTTTTTAGGATTAAATAAGATAAATGTGACTGGACAAAATTTTTCAGATTAATGCTTCCATAATTTGTTAAGTTGCCTTTTGTCTATTATTTTATTTTTTGAAGTTGAGATAAAGTTAGAAAAAATTAATGAGGGAATGGATGTAGCTCAAATGGTTGAGTTCCGGCTTTAATCTCCAGTACCTCTTTAAAAAAATTCAATGGTGATGGGGTGACGTCATCAATGCGGCGCCGGAAGCCCTAAACTGAAAAAAAAAAAAACACAAAAAACTCCCCAGATGCTCTGGAGGATGGTAGATAGTGGAGAAGGATTCCACAATGCTGAATTGAAAAAAGAGAAAAATATCAGGTAGGATAGTTCCATCCAGGACTTATTGGTCCTCTTCCCTTCCCTCTCAATGGGTCCCGTGCAAAGCCTGCGGGTTCTCCAGAGGCAGCAAGCAGCCTGGATCTCTCTCACCCGGAAAACGGATTTTAGAGAAACTCAATTCAGTGAGTTGGAACCCCACGCATATCCAGGCATAGAGACCCTGGGCTGAAAGCAAACTGCTGAGAACAAAATTGCCCCCATTTTGGGGGGTGGGGAGGAAAACCACAACAGAATGGCTGTGGCTGAGTGGTGCACTCACTCAATCCAGTTCCTGTTGGTGGAATTTCCTAAATGCAGAACGGATCTTTCTGGGGGCCCCACCTTTCTGGAGTGACCCTGTCTGACTCTCAGAGGCAGGATAACCTAGCAGGGAAGAAATTTTTGGCAGAAAAGCCTCACAGAGAAAAATGGAGGGGGAGCATTGAATTGTACTGCTAGACTGGAGAGTCCCAGAAATGTAGTGTAAGAAAAATGGGGCACTGACTGAGGAAGAGAATTTAAACAAATCATAGAAGCTGGGGACAAAACTCTACACAAAAAACAAATAGAACAGATCAAGATTCCTGGAGAAGGAAGAGAGAAAACAACCTGGCAAGTTATGGCAGATTGTTATGTTTCAGGTTCTGGGGAAAGGAGCACTTACAAGAGCTAGGAATTAAGTTAAGTTTCAGTTTGCTGATGTAGGGCTTAGCATGAAGGGCTCTGTCTAGAGCCTACTTAATTTATTTAACAATTTTCTGCAGTTTGACCTGGCTCTCAGCCATTGAGAGTTGTGATCAAAATGTAAGGTGTTGAGCCCATTTTGAGTTACTGCCTAAGGTCTTGGTGTAGTACTTGTGTGTTGTTTTCATGTTGGGTTCATAGATGGTTGTGATGCCAGTTTTTCTATGATCATCATTTTTATGTCATCCCAGACATAAAGAAATCATTTGCTGGGTCACAAGTGGCTGGGGATACACATTCAAAACTCTTGAGAGAAAACAGTACACCAGGGAGAATATAATGAGTACTGGTGAGTGATGAAAAGCCCAACTGCCTACATCACAGTATACTCCATGATTTGACCCAAGTGAAATCAAAGTGACCAAATCAGGGCCTTGAGGAAGGCCTTACCTGTTTAAACTATTTGGTTTATTTAATTATTCATGCATTTGTGTCTCAGCTTCCCCAGAATTGTGTACCCAGGTACAACAGATGGTGTTGGCAATGGCAAAAATGCCTTCTTGTTTCAGCTACTAAGTAACAAATCAGCAATGCTATTGTCTAAAACAAGTTCAGCAATTGCTGTGCAGCTATAGCTCTAGCAGTAGATTCAGTAATTTCTCCTATTGTGATTGATAAATATCTAATCCTGTTTTCATTTGTTTAAAATGAAGCCAAGGTAGCAGCAATCTGCCAAAAGAGGCAAACCCAGAATCATTAACCCCCTGGGTAAATCCTGGTTTGCTTGAGACTGTAGATTGAAGGGAGTAGTCAAGTGAGAAGTTTAAGGTTTATTATAAGTTCCAAAGGGACCGTGAAGAGACAAAATGCACATTGCCCAGACATTTATCACTTATTAAAGGAAGTTACTGCCCAGGCAAATATCTGATAAAATTTCCACAATAACTATTGCCTAGCAGAACAATGTAAATACAGTTAAGGTGATGTTGTTTATGGATTCATTACTAGGAATACTATCATTTGTCCTTAGTATCCAAGGGTCTGTGGTATTCAGAGTACAAATGAAGAGCTGACAAAAATTTTTTTTGTGTTGTGAATCCTTTGTAGATCCAGTGCCTAAAACCTGAAAGTGAACATGCATTGTTAAGGTAACTTGTAGTTTGTGATGGTATGTGGACTATTATAGTAAGTTTTCCAAACTCTTCTATGATATCTTTATAATTCTCTCAACCAGTTGTGTCTGTAGTGTGGTTGATACTGAGCAAAAGAAGGTTCTTTCCTTCCAGTACATGTTAAAGAGCAATTCTTAAGATATTGGGGTTCCAAGTGAGAATGTTTATTTGCTAGGCTAGCCAAGAGATCATTGGCCTACCGAGGGCCCAAAAGTCTGCCTCTTTGATTGTGAGGAGTTTAGGGTTTTTATGAATTCAAACGGGAAGGTGGAGTGGTTACAATCACAGTAGTAAATATACACAAGCCTAGTTTTCAAATAACCGTAAAGAAAGGTAAGTTTTGGCTAGAATAAACACCACAATAGTAAGTATACACAAGGGTGAGCCCAGTTTGCAATAACCATAAAGAAGGGGTGAGGTTGATTTAGGCAGTTTCAGTAATTTCAGGAATTCATTTTGGGCTCTTCTATAATATATTGAAAAAATAAGGAAAAATCATCTATATAATGTTTCACTAACCATAAACTTTTGTTAATTCTTAATTATTGGTTACAATGTTACAGGTCCAAGAAAACTTAAAGCAGGGTAAAGAAGACCTTGAGACTAGTATTCATATTTGATATGAAATAAATGGAGCCATTTGATCCAAAGAAACGGAAGCATTTAGGATAAGAAAGAAATTTGTTTTAGGTAGAACAATTGGTCTCTTGCAATGTGCATAGATCAGGGTTTATGGTGACAGTTCCAACAATCTGTAAGTTTTCCTTCCTTTGAGATGTCTTTGGAGAAGTAGACAATGGCATTGTCTTTAAGGGCCACTGCAAGGACAAACATAGGGAAATTTAAAGATTTTATGAATTATAAGTGTTAGTAAGGTAGAATCTATGTGAGGACTTGTTTATGTTAGGACTTGATCTGTCACCTTGGCATCAAGTAGTCTACTTTGTTACATTTTGTACTTCCTTTCCTGGTTAGTTTGATTTTTAAGTGTCCATAATTAGTCTAGAAGTCTGATGGAACTTTTTTCAGTTGAGTAATGTGGTCCCATGGCTCAATACCCTGTAATAAATTTGCATTATCAGAAGTTAGGCGTACTTGGCAGTGTTCCTTTTAATGAAGATCTAGGGCTGTCTTTTGTCAGCGTCATTTCCAGTAGACCTTTTATCCTGGTGACAGATTATGATTAATGGAGTTTCTGTCATGTGGGACAGGAAAGCTTTCCTTTACTTTTTGAAGATAATCTTTGGCATAATGCATTAAGGATTTACAAATTCGATCATGTCATGGTGTGACAATAAGGGATCAGTTTTCAATTTAGTCCCAGAGATAGGTCTGCTGGAACAATTTCATATGGGGAGAATTTGTGTTTCACAAAAGGAATGCTGTGAATAAACAGGGCCAAAGGTAAAATTTTGGCCCGGGAAAGGATAGGTTCTGTTAATTTAGACATATTAATTTAAGTTTATAGTTACAGCTGTTTTAATAATGCTTGTTTTTGCATAAAATTATGCAGGTGCATTTTAAAAAATAATCAGGCTCTGTCTTTTTTTGTGAGACTTTTTCTTATTGATGTCAACAGTATATGGGAGTAAAATGGCGGTAAGTAGATAATTGGCCACAATTTTCAACCAGCATATCAGAAGAAGTGAGGAACCCTCCTTGCTTCCATAGCATGCTGAAATCACAACAGATGTTGATGGAATTTTCTTCTGATAGAACCAGGCTTGAGTAAGAACACAGAGTTCATCCATTTTGATGGAAGAAAATTATGGATGGCTACCTTATTCAATCAGTATGTGGTATAGCCTGTTTGGAAATTACTGTTGAAATTTCTAGCATTAGAAGCATTATCAAATATAATGACATCTGCATTGATGGAGTTATTAATTTTGAAGATACCAGTTTACAGTCATGTGGTAAAGGTAGCAGAGTAGCAGGGTTAAGAACATTGCAGCACTTTAGGTAAAGGTTAAGAGGTGAAGTAGAAGGAGCTCATAAGAAGTCAATTTTCTGGGGGGAAGATATTAGATCTGCTCTGAGTTAAGTTTGCTGAGTCTTTAACTAATTTACAGTTTCTCCTGAAGGTTTAACACAATTTGGGCAAATGCAGGCAACTGCCTCAAGGTGGGGGCTCTAATATCAATCAATTTGGAGTTTCCTCTGTGTTTTTGAAACATTCCTAAGACTTTGTTATATAACCATTTACTTCAATTATTTCCTGTTAACAAGGCAAAGAGATCCTGATTCAACCTATGAAAATAAAGTAACATAAATTTAAGAATATTCAGCAAGAGTTTTCAAATTCTGGAGGTGTCAGGCAAGGAGATAAAGGTGAATGTTTTATGAATTATAGATAGCTTAAATCAGTCAAGGATCCCTTGTGTCTAGTAAATAGAACAATAAAATATTAGTAATAATCCAAAGAAAACTATGATCATTCTATATCAGTTCATTTAGCCTCAAGTAATTAATCTGAGTTTCATTAGATCTTCTGTTATCAATCTCATGAACCTATCAACTTCTTCATTAGAATTCTGGAGATCTTGACTCAGAACAGTGGTATGCTCTCAAAGTTATTTAAGGAATGTCATTAGAAGCTGGTGTCTCAGAGAACTTGTCATAGTCCTTCCCATAGGTCTCTGATACAGATCTTTATGTTGAAGATGAAGCACACTGGCTTTTAGCTGATTACATGTGTTTTCATGAAAGCATCAGAACAAAAACTATATGGGGGATGACAGAAAACTTAGTGTCCATTATAATTAACTTATTGCTGTTTTACAAAACTGAACAATCAGATGAGAGGTCACAAACATTATTTTAAGAACACCTGGACTTATGACCAATAATACTATTGTCTAATATCAGACTTATCAGTACTTGGACAACTCATGGACAGTGAGGATATAGACAAGTCTCTAAGAACTTTATATAATTTCTGAAGTGTTAATGTTAACAACATTTTACCCTATAATTTAACCAATGAAAAGTTACAAAATCCTTTTTAATTTGATAACATTTCCTATACAATTGATAACATATCAAATAAAACTAGTTTATCACCTCTCTTTTTACAAAGTGAAAGAAAAAAATCCTTTGTGATTTTCCAAGGGCCTTCTGTAAAATCCCAATAAGAGTTTGAAATCAAGAAGATATTATTTCTCATTCACTTTTTGGAAAGAAACTGTAAAAAGTTGTCAGGTTTCAACATTTCGTTAAATAGGATCATGGGAAATTGTGAAACAATATTTAGTTCCCTACTTAATGAAAGTGACAATAAAATATTTTAAAAATAAAGAGAGGAGGTAGCATAATGATAAAAATACTTTATTTCAAAAGTGAGAAGATGTTCTCTAAAACAATTAAAAGATGATAATATAAAGGATATAAAGCACAGGAGATTTTACTGAGAAGATACAGAATCTTTTCCTTTAAGTAGGTTACTCAGATGTTTAAAAAAAAAAAACTTTTATTAATTCTTATTAAGAGCAAACAAATAATCCAAGGATAATTTGTCATTTTAAGGGAAAGAAAATCAAATACTAGTTTTGCATGAAAATACTGTCTGATAAGAAAAGTCTTAAAAATATTATAAGCCTATAAAATCTTAACCACCCTTGACCTTGATAAATCCCTTTTCTGAAAACCTACAACTTTCTAAATCTATTTATGATTGTCCTATATATTCCTGTTTCTCATTATGTAATAATCTGTCATTTTACTATAAGACAAAACTATTTTCCATTCCCTTAACAAAACACATCCTGCATACCTTACATATTTATCAATAAGATCTCATAAACTGTCTTCAACCCAATATACTTCAAAACTCAATTTACATTTTTTGATCATCTTAAGGATGACCTTAATAGATATATTGTGATATTATTTTATTAAAACACTGCAAAATTTTAAGAATAACACACCAAGCTAGTATAAAATGCTATGCTTATATTCTATTTAGTATTGATAATTCCAAAGGCATTGCTATTTTTATTTAGTTAATAATTTTCAGTCAGTCCTATTTGCCTAGGGTTTACCTAAATTATGTAAACTTTAATTTTTTCAAAAACTTGGATTTACTTCTATACATTCTCTGTTTTCACTGGAAATATTAGAAGTTTGTTTTCCTTAATTTCTTGAACTCTAGGAGTGTTAATTTATATATAAGTGCTTATTTATCTTTAAGCCAACTTGAATAGAGCTTTTTAAAGGGATATCATGAGTTAATTTCATAATACCACTCAGAAGTAGAAAAATGTCATACATCAAACAGACAGAAAGACACAAAAATGGAGCTTATGGTTTCAATTAGAAATAATTTTGCTATTTGTCAGATACAAAAACATTGAAATAAAGAAAAAAAAATCCCATGAGCTTACAATTTCTCATTTGTCTTTTGCAAAGAGTCCTTTAATGAAACTATTTTTGAGTCTTGCATTATCTTAGTAAATTCTGTGTACTAATTAAAGTAGGCATTCCATTCAGCTGTTTAGTTTGGAAGCTCCTTTTCTAGAGTAATGAGTAATTTTGTCTAATTGGATATTTCACAAAATGGACATGGAAATTCCAGGTTGTCTTTGGTGAGATTTTGCCATTTTATTAGATGGATACAGCTTCCAGCCCCATAAATTTTGAATATGTAATATGCCAGAGTGCTGGAGTTTAGAGAATCAAAGTTTTAGATAAACATGAGAATCCCATCTTTATCATTTCACGTCTTACCTTGTACACAGGACAAAGAAAACAGCAGTAGCAGAAATGAAACTGTTCTTTACCAAAAGTCTAGGGACTAAGGCTAAAATTTTGAGCTTTCTCATCAATGATATTAATCCACTAACCTTTGGACTGACAATTAGTGAAATCAGAGAGCTCAAACACAAAAAATAGTGGAGCTTAGATTTGAGAAGGACTCATCCGTGGATGTTGGAGATGGTGGGGAAAAAACAAAGGATTCAGCAGGCAATTTTGTCTGTCTGTCTATGTGTCTCCAGAGTCTTTAACAGTCACCTTTGAATCCTCTCAAAATAGCCAAAACTGAAAAAAAAATTTTTTTTAAGTCCAAAGGAAATTAATTTTATGGATTTCATAGCTTTTTAAAGCAACTCATGAACTGGACAACATACAATCCCTAAAATGGAAGGGAGCTTAGAAGAGTGAGAGCAAAAAGGCTTCTATAAATAGGACAAAGTAGTCTTAAAGAAAATAATCTTATTGATTGACACAGGATAGTTTTCCTTACTTGGTTTAGCCTTGACTTAGATGAACTAAGCTACAGAAGAAAAAAGGAGCAGTTGAGTTATGATTAGTTGTTCTCAGGATTCAGGTTCTGGGATAGGAGTGCTTACAGAGATAGGAATTTAGTTAAGCTTGGTTTGCTGACATAGGGCTTAGAATGAGGGACTCGGGCCTATATAACTTAAGTATCATCTCATAGGCTTGTATCTCTTCTTGTTTTGGCAATAAAAGTCCTTACTACTTTCTCAAAAGAAATTAGAATAATTACCACAATTATTTAACAAAGTATATAATAAAGTACCACAGACTGAAAATATCCACCTTTAAAGAGCTCATGGACCCACCATACAAATGTTTCATATAATACGATGGAGGAAAACCTCAAAAATTTGAAAAGGATATCCAATATTCCCTAATCAAAAGGATATAAAACCAGCAAATAATGACAAACATGGAAAATATAGTTTATGAACTGAAAATGAATGAGGAAAACTCTTGTAAATAACCTTGGCACAAATAAAAAAGTACATTATGAAAAATAACAGTAATAGTTGAATACCTTACATAAAATTACCAGTCTCACAAATCTAAACCAATATTCTTGAGATAGTTATTGGTGTTGTATTATATAAAATACTTATATAAATTAAAATAAATGTTAAATGATATAAGCATCTACATTAAAAAGTTAAATTAAATAAAATTAAACATTGTTGGGGTGTAGATATAGGAATTAAAATAGAAGCAAAAAATAAATAATTTATAAATGGAAAAAATAGAAGAAATATCTAAGATTCAGATGAATATTCCTAATAGTTCTTTCTGCAATGAAGATACTGTTCTATATCTGCATACTCTATTACAGAAGCCACTAGCTACATATAGCTATTGGGCACTTGAAATTTGGTTAGCACTACTAAAACGCTGATTTTTTAGTGTTGTTTAAATTTAATTAATTTAAATTTAATAGTCACATATGCTAATTGCTTACAGTATTGAACAAATAAGACCTTGAATCTTGGACAACACAATTAAAAGTAACAAAATAAATTTTTAAAAAAATGAATAAGGAACAAAAATAGTAAATGGGAATGTTGAGGCAAAACAGATACAATAAAATGGAAGAAATTTCTTTGGAGTAAAAAAAGTCTGAATATAGTCAGGACTTATAAAAGTACAAGTAAATGTGGCCTGCTAACACTATTTGGAGAACTCACCATAACTTCAAAATTGGAAGAATTGGTGGGGTCAACTAGATTTTGAGACAGGTTCCAAAAGAAAGCAGCCGTTTCTTCTCTTCCCAAATTTCTGCCGTGTTGAGTTTCTTCTTAAGTTGAATATAACCTTTATTTTTACATACCCTTTAAAACATTCATACCACATAAGGACTATATTCCAGGAGGTCACAACCTGATTACACAGTTAATATAAATATTCAGTGTTTCATTCTATGGGACACATACAGTTCATCTTCAGTGGATTTACTAGATAAATTCAAAATTATAACTCTCAGATGATGTTGGATATCTAAGGCTATTGTGAAGAGAAATTATGAAGATTCATTCATTTCTTTCTTTATTAATAATTTCTTTTTTTGTGTGAGGAACCAGAGCTGGGGATTGAACCTGGGACCTTGTATGTGGGAAGCTGGCACTCAACCACTGAGCCACATCAGCTTCCCTGAGTTGCTTTTTTGTTTGTATGCTTTTTGTTTTTTTAGTTATTTTTATGAGGCCGTGGGGGCTGAACCCAGGACCTCCTATGTGGGAAGCAGGTGCTCAACCACTTGAGCCATATATACTCCTCATTAATAATTTCTTTTGATTGCATTATGCATACTAAGAAATATTCCAGGTCCTGGAGATTTGTTAGGGATTCTAACACACTGGTTCTCTATAGATAAAAGGCTGGAATTCTCTGAAATAAATCTGGAAGATGCACAAATATGAATATTTTGACAGGCCTAATGTGGCAAAAAACAGGTTACTGAGATGCAGAATGGAGGGTGGGAGTGGTAGGGTATAAGCCATGTAGTATTCTCTAGCATAGGATAAAAATGTTAGTAATTTATCTGAAGGAATAGTGGAAGCCAATTTTATACTTGTTTTGATAAGGGGAAATTATTTAAAGATTATACTATATAACACATTGCAGGGCATAATTTTATTGCCATTTCATTCAAAATTGAACTGTACAAACATTTGAGAGGAATTCAAGGGTTTCATTTTAATTTGCCATTTTTATTTTCTTTTACTATGGTATCATTTATGCATGAAAAAGAAATGACAAAATAACTGTTCATTAAAATTTAAACTATTAATGATCATATTCACATGTGTACATTAAAAATATATTTTATATTCTAGAGAAAATTGGATTTCTTTGATTAAAATCTCATGCACTTTCTGTACTTGACATTATCTGTACATTTTTTATTGAGGTGAAATTCACATAACATAAAATTAACCACTTTAAAAGTATGGTCAGTGACATTTAATACATTAACCATATTGTGCATCAGCTTTATCTAATTTCAGAACATTTTTATCAACTCCAAAGTAAGCCTCATACTGACAAAAGGAGTTATTCCACATTCTCCACTTCCCTCATTCTCTGTCAACAATTAATAATTTTTCTATCAAGAGATCATCTTTCTGTCTCTTGATTAGAATATTGGATATTGCATATAAGTAGAATCTTATAAAAATGTGGTCCTTTGTATCTGGCTTAAGTTTTGAAAACACTTAGCATGTTTCAAGTCTTTTCCATGTTATGCTTTATACAATTACTTCATTTAATTTTATGACTGAACAAAATTCCAATATATGCATATAACACATTTTGGTTATCCATTCATTTGGTGGTAGATATTTGGGTTGTTTCCACCTGTTATTGTAAATAATGCTAATATGAACATTTTTATATAATTACTTGACTATCTTCAATTTGGGGGGTATATATCAAGGAAGAGAATTACTAGATCATCAGCTGTGCATATCTTATTGAGGAACTGCATAAATGTTTTCCATAGTGGCTGTATCATTGTACATATCTACCAGCTTTGTACAAGGATTCCAATTTCTCTACATCCTCACCAACAGTTATTTTAGAGTTTCAAAAAAGTATAACCACCCCAGCAGGTTAGAAGAGATGTCACATTGTGGTGTTGATCTACATATCCCTAGTGACTAAACATGTTGAGCATCATTTCATGTGCTTCTTACCCATTTTCATGTATTCATTGAAGAAATGTTTATTCAAATACTTTGCCCATTTTTAATTAGACTATTTGTCTTTATGGGTGGGTCTGACAGCCTTGTCAAAAATTACTTGACCATTAGATGTGAGTGTCTGTTTCTCAGTCATCCATTTGTTTCCATTGGTCTGTATGTCTATCTTCATGCCAGTACCATGCTGTTTTTAATACTGTAGCTGGGTTTTATTTAAAGTTAAGAAGTGAAAGTCCTCCAACTTTGCTTTTCCTTTTTAAGATGTTTCTGACTATTTGAGGCCTCTTACCCTATGAAATAAATTTGATAATTGTATTTTTCATTGGTTTACAAAATACTGATGGAACTTTTATCAGGATTGCATTGAATCTGTATATCAATTTGGGTAGAATTGACATCTTAAAGATATTTAGTCTTCCAAACCATGAGCACAGAATGTCTTCCATTTATTTAGGTCTTTTTTATTTCTATTAGCAATACATTGTAGTTTTGTGAACATGCATGCTCTACATCCTTGGTTAAGTTCATTCCTAAATATTTGATTCCTTTATTCACTATTGTAAGTGGAATTATTTCCTGAATTCCTCCTCAGATTGTGCATTACTAGTGTATAGAAACACCACTGATTTTTGTGTATTGATCTTGTGCTTTCCACTGTGCTGAAATTGTTTATTTGCTGTAGCAGCTTTGTTGTAGATTTTTGAGGACTTTCTAAGTACATGATCATATCATCTATGAATAGTGAAAGTTTTTCTTCTTCCCTTCTCATTTGGATGCCTTTTGTTTCTTTTTCTTACCTGGTTGCTATAGTTAGAACATCTAGCACTATATTGAACAAAACAGTGGGCATCCTTGTCTTGTTCCTGATCTCAGTGGGAATGCTTTTCAGGCTTTCGACATTGAGTACAATATTAGCTGTGAGTTTTTCATATATGGCCTTTATGATGTTGAGAAAAGTGCCTTCAATTCCTAACTTTCGTAGTATTTTTAATCAAGAAATCATGCTGTATTTTGTCAAATGCCTTTTCTGCATCAATCAATAGGATCATGTGATCTTTCTTCTTTGATTTATTAATGTTGTTTATTGGACTGACTGATTTTCTTGTGTTGAAATACACTTACATACCTAGTATAAAACCCACTTGATCATGATAAATAATTCTTTTAATATGTTATTTTATTCAATTAACAAGTAGGTTTTTGAGGATTTTTGCATCCATATTCTTCGAGGAAATGGGTCTGTAATTTTATTTTTTCTAATATCCTTATCTGACTTTGGTATTAGGGTGATATTTGCTTCATAGAATTATTTTTTTCAGTTTTTTGGAAGAGCTTGAATAAGGTTGGTATTAAAAGTTCTTTGAATGCTTGGTGGAATTCACCTGTGAAACCATCTGGTCCTGGACTTTTCATTTTGGCTTGTTTGATGCCTGTTTCAATCTCTTGTGATTGGTGTGTTTAGGCCTTCTATTTCTTTTAGGGTCAGAGTAGTTTGTTCATATTTTCCTAGGGATTTTTCCATTTCATCTACATTGTCTAGTTTTTTGTAGACAGTTATTCATAGTATACTTTTATGATCTCTTTTATTTCTGTGGGGTCAATAGTAAAGTCCTCACTTTCATTTTTCAATTTTTTTTTTTTGCATATTCTCTATTTTTTTCTTAGTCTATCTAAGGGTTTGTCAATTTTATTAATCTTCTCAAAGAGCCAACTTTGGTTTTATTCATTGTCTCTACTTTTTTTGCTCTCAATTTCATTTATTTCTGCTCTGATTTTGTTATTTCATTCCTTCTACTTGCTTTGGAAATATTTTACTGTTCTTTTTCTGTTCTTCCAGCTGTGTAGTTAACATTGATGTTAGCTCTTTCTTCTTTTTTAATGTAAGCATTGAGGATGTAAATTTCCCTCTCAGCACTGACTTCACATCATCCCATATGTTCTGATATGTTGTGTTCTCATTTTTATTCATCTCAAGATATTTATTGATTCCTCTCAAAATTTCTTTGACCTACTGATTATTTAACAGTGTATTGCTTTAATCTCCATATATTTGTGAATTTTTCCTTTTTCTGCCTCTTGGTGATTTCCAACTTTATTCTGTTATGAGCAGAGAAAGTGCTTTGTATAATTTCAATCTTGTATACTTTATTGAGATCTGCTTTGTGACCCAATGTATGGTCTATCCTCGAGAAAGATCCATGAGCACTTGAGAAGAATGTATATCCTGCTGTTTTGGTGTGCAATGTCCTGTCTATGCCTATTAGGTTAATCCCTTTGTATTCAAGCTCTCTGTTTCTTTATTGATCCTCTGCCCAGATATTCTATCCAATGCTTAAAGTGGTTTATTAATCCAGCTATTTTTGTAGTGACATCTATTTCTTTTTTCAGTTTTGCCACTCTTTACCTTTGTAATTTGGGGCATCCTGGTTATGTGTATATACATTTATGAGTGTTTTTCTTCCTGGTGAATTGCCCCTTTTTATTAATATATAATGTCCTTCCTTGTCTCTAATAGTTTTGCTTTTAAAGTCTACTTTATCTGATAGAATTATAGGTACACCAGCTTTTTATTTCAGTTGCTGCATGCATGGAACTTCTTTTTCCAGCCTTTCACCTTCAATCTATTGGTATCCTTGGGTCTAAGGTGAGTCTCTTGTAGACAGTATATAGATGGTTCAAATTTTCTTATCCATTCCACCAGTCTATGCCTTTTTTTTTTTTT